>LOEQ01016031.1:0-14145 GCA_001685075.1 Bramus lutescens | reverse complement strand
TAATGGGCCAAGCAGTGATTTAATTAATACACTTTCTGTGTGATTATTTCTGTTCTGGGCAGCCAGGACAAGCAAGCTGTTCCTCCTCCTACACTCTTCCATTGCTGGTGGGAATGCAAACTTGTACAACCACTCTGGAAATAAGTATGGTGATTTCTCAGAAAATTGGGAATCAACCTACCTCTGGACCCAACAATACCACTCCTGGGCATATACCCAAAGGATGCTCAATCATACTACAAAGACCTTTGTTCAGCTATGTTTATAACAGCATTATTTGTAATAGCCAGAACCTGGAAACAACCTAGATGCCCCTCTACCAAAGAATGGATAAAGAAAATGTGATATATTTATACAATGGAGTACTATTCAGTGGTAAAAAGCAATGATATCTTGAAATTTGCATGCAAATGGATGGAACTAGTTAAAAACCATCCTGAGTGAGGTAACCCAGACCCAGAAAGATGAGCACGTTATATACTCACTTATAAGTGAATATTAGCTGTAGAGCAAAAGATTAACGAGCCTAAAGACCATGATCCTAGCGAAGCTAAGTAACAAGGTGAACCCTAAGAAAAACACATACAGATCCACCTGGGAAGGGGAAATAGATAAGATCTCCTGACAAAATTGGGAGCATAGGGGTGGGGGGAAAGGAGGGTGGAAGGGGAGGAAGAGGGAAGAAGGGGAGGGTGGAGGAGAACTTGAGGAACAGGATAGTCAAAATGGGGGAATGATAGAGATGGAGAGCAAGGAAAGAGATATTTTGATTGAGGGAGGGAGCCATGATGGAACTAGCAAGAAATCTGGCACTAGAGAAATTCCCAGGAATCCACAAGGATGGCCCCAGTTAAGACCCTAGGCAATAGTGGAGAGGGTAACCGAACTGGCCTTGCCCTGTAGTCAGATTGATGACTATCTTAAATGTCACCATAGAACCTTCATCCAGCAACTAATGGAAACAGAGGCAGAGACCCACAATAGAACACTGGACTCAGCTCCAAAAGTCCAGTTGAAGAGTGGGAGGAGTGAGAATACGAGCAAAGAGGTCAAGACCATGATGGGAACACCCACTGAAACAGTTTACATGAGCTAATGGAAGCTCACCAACTCCGGTTGGACAGGGAAGGAATCAGCATAGGACCCAAGTAGTACCTCTGAATGTGGATGACAGTTGTATGACTGGGGCATTACTGGCAATGGCACCAAAATTTATCACTATTGCTTGTATTGGCTTTTTGGAACCCACTGCCTTTGGATGCATACCTTGCTCAGCCTAGATATAGTAGTGAGAGCCTTGGTGCTTCCACAAAGCAATGTGCCTTACACCCTCTGAGGATGAGGATGGGGGTGGGGTGGGGGAGAAGGTGGAGGAGATGGGAGGAGGACAGAGAGTGGGAACTGGGTTTGGTATGTAAAATGAAAAAAGATAGTTTGTTTTCTTTTTTAAAAAACAAATAGAAAAAAGGATGTATAGCCATTGAACATTAAAGACCTATTTAGTGGAATCTAGTGGCTATAGCAGGGACAACCTTCTCTCACACAGGAAGTTTCTTCCTGCCAAGGTACATAATATCTCTGGGTGATTGAATGCAAAATGGCTATTAAATGGTAATCTTATTTACTAATTGGTTTATGAAAATGTTAGCTAGCATACCAAGCAACAGGATCCCTCCTCGCATTTCCATGTCCCATAAGGCTTCACTCTTGTTCTAAAACAGCAATGCTGAAGAACTCTGTGTGTCATGACATCAGAGCATTACAACAGCAAGGGCGCCTGTGTTATAAAGTTTAGTGAAGAAAAAATGAACCCCAAATAGCACAGAGCAGAGCTGTTGAAAGGAAAAGCCAAGGGAAACACTGCAGGTAGCAGTCATAAGCTTAATCTTAAGCAAATTGTGAAGTTAATTTTAATAGTAATAACTAATCCTATCTCAACACGTATTGAAGTTAAATTTTTAAATAAGTTATTTCAATTTTTCAGAGCCAATCTTCCAAATTGACTATGAAATTTATATTCCAAATTTATATTCCAAAAAATATAAAGTACATATCCTTATAACACATCTCCCAAACATGCTATTTATATCTCAAATGGTTCATAGTTATATGTAGCTAGTGGCTACTGTCTTAACAGTGCTGGTTTAGGATTCTATTATAGTTAAAAGTGATTTACATTTATTTATTTATTTATAAATATTATTTATACCTGGGTGCAAGTCACTTTCATTTAAAATTACATCTATTTATTTGTATATATGTGCTTTTGCATGTATGTCATAGCACGTGTGGAAGTCAGAGGACAGCTGTGAGAGTCGGTTCTGTCCCTTCACTGCATGGTTTTGGGGTTTGAACTTCGGTCATCAGGTTTGTTAACTAGCACCTTTAACCACTGAGCAATCTGACCAGGGGTGATTCTCTTGTTACCACAGTCAGCTGGTGAGTCCTTCTACCTGTCTCCATTTATTCGTATGAGGAAGTTATGTTGGTAGAGTATACGCTATAACATGGGTTAGATGTTGCTATATTCTAGTTGAAGGGATTACAGGTACCCTCTCTTCGCTCTTAAAGAAAGTTCACTGGTAACTGCTTTTATAATTACTAAAGTATTTAAACCGTCACACTTATGCTCTCTTAGGAAATGAAAACATTATGAGAAATGAGTAAAACAGTCTGTGGAGCACAAGAGAGAACACACTGTATCCCTAAGTGCTGCGGATGAAAACAGCAGCCAAGATTCTGGGGAGGTTGTGAAGGGAACCCGAAGACATACCTCCTAAGTCAGCAAGACGACGAGGGCCTCCTGTTTCTGATCATAGAAAATGAGCCTTCTCAGAGAATTGTCTCATGAAGCACAATAGAAACTTATGGATAATTATCAAATAAATTAACAAAGAGAGATACTAGACGTAGTAGGAAATTACCAGGCCCAAATGGGATGGTGAGGTCACAATACAAAGAAGTTAGCAGACTATTGGAGCTATGGGGTACATCTTAGGATATGGAGAAGTTAGCAGACTATGAAAGATGTAGGGGTATGGTGTAAATTACACAAAACCAAGCAGACCATGAAACTCTAGGGGTGTATCTTAGAATACAGAGAACCGAGCAGACTCTGGAGATTGTAGTGGGTACAGCATAGAATACAGTGAATCAGACTAAGGAAACTGTAGGAGGGCAGTGTAGAATTCAGATAATGAAGCAGACAACGGAAACTGTAGGGGATACAGGTTTAGAATCCAAAGAACAAAGCAGACTCTGGAAGCTCTAGGGGGTGCAGCTTAGAGCACAATGGACTAAAGAGACAATGAAAGCTTTGGGAGGGAAGCTTAGAAGATAGGAAACTAAGTAGAAAATGGAAGTTATGCCCTGAGAACGAACACACACACACACACACACACACACACACACACACACACACTTTTCCAAGTCCACAGTTAAGGCTCCAGGGAGAAGTCAGAGTCTATGGAAACATTCATATTGACAACCTCATCATTGTTTTGGAACTGCCAAGCACCACGCCATCAAAGGCAGTGTAAAGTCCTTTGTGATGGCTGATGTTGATTAACTTGGCAGAATCTAGACTAAGCAGGGAGACAGGCTCTGGGTATGCCTTTGAGGAACGCTCTTGATGGCCTTTTCTGTAACTGTGTCTTTTCTTGGTTGGGATCCTGGACTGTGTAAGTGGAGGAAGGACAGTGAGTGGCAGAAAGCAGCTGCTTTCAGCTTTTACCTCCTTGACTTCCTCATCTTGATGGGCTGTACTTTGAAACAGGAGCCAGAATACGTTCTTTCTAAGGTGCTTCCAGGAGACCTCATCACAGTGATAGGGAGAGAAACTAGAACAGGCTCCCAGGCTCTCATTTTCCAGACCCAGGAGGTAATTACAGTGAAAGGTGACACTCAGCAGAGGAGAAAAATGGAGAAAATTACTGAAACCAGTTAAATTTTACAATCAAAACAATAAACTTAACCCTCTCTTCAGGCTGAATGTGAAGACAGGCAGCCCAAATTACTCACAGCAGGAATGAAGAGGGGACGTCACTCTAGAATGATGAAACAGTCTTCAATAATTTTATTTCTTTAAGTTTAATAACAGAATGAACAAAATTTTGACAGATGTAAATCACCAAAGCTAACTGGAAAAACAATTAAAATATTCTCTCTCTATTTCTCTGTACTAAGAATTTTATAAAGATGTTTCAGGTCCACTTTGATGGTTCTGCATTACCAACCATATAATGAAGAAATTAACAACTCTACCCAGACACCATCAGAAGATAAAGAAATGATGGATATTTCCCGCCTTGTTTATCCCACCATCACTCAAATACTAAATCATATAAATCAAAAGAAATTTTCATTTGAGTTTCACTTAAGACAAAAGATCCTCAAATAACTGAAAAATATTATTCAACCAAATCCAGACACATATAAAATATTAATATATAATAGCGAAGTGATATTTGTCTCAGGTTTCACAATTGGATTAACATTTAAAATTAATGTAATTTTCTAGACAAATAGAATTAAAGAAAAGGACAAGTGGCTATCTAAATAAATGCATAAGTATTTCTGAACTTAACCAAAGGCCCACTCATTACAGGTATTCAATGCTCATTTGTCGCAAACCATTTGTAATAGACAAGAATTCCTTTAACTTGTGAAAGGGTTTCATTTAAAAAATCTAGGCTTTAATTAATGAGTTGAAGTACTAAGAGGAGAATATTTAAAGATGCCCAGTGAAGAATTAAAATAAAAGCAACTCACTAAGATATGATGCTGCAAAAGCAGTATCAAAATGAATTGTGTAAGCAATTCATACTTTCTAGAAGAAGCTATCACACTGATAATTGCTAACTGCACCCCTTAAGGGACTAGAACAAAAATTGGAAACTAAATCTGAAGCTGACAGAAAGAGGGGAGTGAAAGGTAGATGGTAGGATGAATGGTGGAAGATAAAACCAGAGGGAAAAACAGGGAGAAGAGCTGGTCTCAGAAAGGACCAGGAAGACTGACAAAACTAGCCAGATTGCCCTACCCATCCCCGAGGTCCACACTCTAACCCTGTCACGAGGTTAGTCTAACCCCTGACTGTCACCACCAACTTCCCTGTCCTTGATTTGCCTAAAGACCATGGGTCTTGTGACTGGTCCCCTTCACAGGATTCTAGAGAGGAACACAGGTCTTCAAACAATACCAGTTGCCTGCAGAGACCCGTGTCAAGTTCTTCCCCATGGATTCTGACATTTCATAACTTTGGGTGGAAGCTTAGGAGTTTGATGAAGTTCCACTGTTTTCAATTCTTTATTTTTTTTTACTTTGGTCAATTGTGCTTTTAGTACCATATCCTGGCTAACCTCAATTTTCTACCCCGAATCTAATGTCAGGGAACTTTTTCCTTATGTTTTCCGCCTTAGGCATTTTACAGTGTTAGCACTTTTCACTGAAGAAACTATTCTGTACTCACTGAGTATTCTTCATGTGTTTATCACAGATGAGCTAATTACATAAATGTTGGTTCATGTCTAGGCTCTTCCTTCTGTTTTATTGGTCTTCTTTCATTCTTGTGGTATACTATTACAAACAGTTACTACAGCTCTGTAACACAGTTTGAGATCAGGTAATACAGTGCCCCCAACTTATTTGATTTTCTTAAAATTGCTTTAGGATTTTGGGGTTTATTATGGCTTAGTTTCATGAAAAGTTTAGACTATTTCCCCCTGCTACAGTGAAAAAAAAATCATTGGAATCTGATAGAGACTGGATTGATTGAACAGTATGGATATTTTGATAATACTAATTATCTTGTTCCATAAACATGAGATAGTTTTCAGTTATGTGTTATTTTCCATTTCATTAATTAACATTCATAATTCAGAGTGTATAGATTTTTTACCTCCTTGATTAAATGTATTCAAAAATATTTTATTCTTTTTGACTCATTATGTGATTATTTTCTTAATTTCTTTTAAAGAATGTTGATTTTATGCCCTGTAACTTTATTGATTCATTCCTTAAACTGAGTATTGAAAGAAGAGTTAACACCACACTTCTCCAAACAGTTGAAGAGGAGAGAACTTGTGCAACTTTAATTTTCCAGGAATATAAATCTCTACAAAGAAACCAGAAGGCTCTACACAGGAAAAGAAAATTAAAGGCCAATGTCCTTGGTGAGCACATTAATAGATACAGAAGTTCTCAATGAAATAGAAGAGGATGAATTCAGCAGCACATTAAAGGGCTCATGCAAGGATAGTTCAGTATATACCACCAACCAATGTATTATGCAAGTTTGTGTCTCCATGTTCAATGAGGCAATATTAACAGTAGTCAAAATGTGGAAAAACCCAAATATCTACTGATGAATTGAGAAGAAAATATGTTATATTTAGCATATATATATATATACATATGCACACACATACATAGAATGGAATATTTTTCAGCCAAAAAGGAAAAATATTCTGTCATGTTAAGTCATAATATAGGTGAATCTGAAGGTCATTACACTAAATAAAATAAATAAGAAAAATGAACACAAGTAATTGATGTTCTTGCCTACCTGCAGAATCCAAAATGTCAAAACTTCAGAAGCAGAGAGAAAAGCAGTGGTAATCAGGACCTATGACTGTGAAAAGGAAAGACATGTGCCAAAGGGTGCCAGCTTTTAATTACTAAAAGAGTGAGTTCTTGGGTCTAATTTGGAGTATGTGTTCTAAAGTATATGAAGAAAGCCACTCTTGGAAGACAAATGCATGATCACTAATAATGGAAAAAATGAGAATTAAGCGATAAGTATGTTGTCCTGTCAAATGTGCAAGAGTTAAGTCTGACAATCGTGCTCAGAAGAGAGAGGGGCAGGAAATGTGCACTCTCACAAATAGGCAAGTTGGTAGTGTGTAAATTGCAACACTATTTCCTGAGATCATGGTTGTGACAATAAGAAGATTCTAGACAGAGCTGATCTAGGAATGCATTGCACACTTATTAAGGAACATATCTTTACTGACACACATGCATATGGGTGCATATCTGTGAGTGCACATGTATGCATACACACATACACATGATGTAGCACTGTAACTGAAGTAGGGCTATCAGAAAAACTTATAAGAATTTTGGTCATATTGGATGATGGAATAGTAATTGCTAATATTTGGGGCTGTCCTGTACTTAGATTAATTTAAAGATATAAAAGTAATGAATGAATTCTGTAGCTATAAACAGAAAAGTCTCCTTCCCATGCTAAGAGAGGAAAGCTGGTAACATATTACAATAACTTATGGGGTCTGGGAGACGACTCAGTAGGTAAAGCACTTGCTGCGCAAGCCTGAGAACCCGAGTTCAAATCCTCAGAACCCATCAAAGGCTGTGTGTAGTAGCACATGTCTATAATCCCAGTGTTCTATGGTGAGGGAAATTATGTAATTGGGGTAAAGCAAACATAAAGAGGAAAACAGTCCTTTTGAAAGCAGCTCCAGGATGAGCGTGCTTAACTCTCTTCAGTAGCTTCTCTTTGGGACTTCCTTAGGAGAGGCGAATGGTCCTGCTTGTTTCCTTTGTTACACAGTTTGCCCCAGAAATTCTGTTGTCTTAGAAATCTCTAGAGTGTATTATTTATCCTGTTCCTGTTACTTGTAATGAATATTTTGCATTTACTTTTGTGTGTATTATTTTGCAGGCATATTTAGCCAAGTTGCTCTATCAGGAACGATAACTGCCCGGTATTTTTCTTACCAGGCCACGTTCATCCTTGATATTTGAAAATATTGTTGTGGTTTCCAGCCTACATAGATAAGTCAGACTGGGTAAAGTAAAGGGGTGATGACTTGACTATGCACAAACACAGTTAAGTTTTCAGGGATGAAAAACCCTAAGAGATTACTGTTATACTAACATTAACCCTTAGAAGGCAGGTTAGAAGCATAGGGGCTCAGAGTAAGCATATGTTAGAAATCACTTTCCTGTCTTTTCTGAAAATTTGATTTACAACAGTTTTAATCTAATCCAATTGCTACATATCTTCTCTTCTCACAGGTAATTATAGTAGGTTATATGTCATATATTCAGTACCTTTTTCATAGAAGATTTACTGATTCAGATAAATAATTAAGAATTTCTTTTAGATAAAAATAATCTATATGTAATTATGGTTTTTCCTCAGTGAAAAAGTTGACTGGAAAAAGAGAACTAGAATTTAGGGCTGTGGAATTTGGTTATCCATTACTGCTTTGTTATTGCGAGATCAGCTCCTATCAAAGTCCTGTCTAACACCTGCACACTCAACTGGAAGAGAAATAGACATTCAAAACATCCATGAAACTGTGATAAGCATCGAGGCCTTATGGATGAGGCTTGCTTTTTCAGACTCATGGGGCCAAAGAGCAGATGTTTATGATTAGGGGTAGAGTCAGGGATGGGTTTTTAGAAAAGCCTCATGGATTCTACTGCTTTCCCAGGAGACGGCTCTCTTGGGAAAGACAGTTCTGTTCTCCACAGATACAAACTCCTGGCAGTGTTCACAAACAAAATGGAGCGTTCTTATGTGGAGTTTGTTTAGAAGGCAGTATCACCTAGAGACATGCCATTCACAGTGAGCTACTGGTATCCAAAGTTCCAGGATCCGATAGATGCTAAAATCCTAAAATCTCTTTTACAAAACAGCATGGAATTTGCATATAAAACGACCTCTTGCAGTCTTTGAGCAATCTCTAGATGACTTACAGTTCCTGTGAATGTTACTTGTATAGTATGCAATTGTTATACTCTATTGCTGAGGGAACTATGACAATAAAATGAGTCTGTATAGTTGATATAAATACACTCCCTCTAATGGTATTTCATGCATGTACTTTTGTATGTGTGCATCTGCATGAGGATGTGGAGGTACGTGTTTATATTTGTATGTACATGAAGTGCAGAGTGTGACATTGGATGTTTTCTTCAATCGCTCTACACAATAGTGTTTAACAGGGTCTCTCTCTGACCTGGGAGCTTGCTGATATAGCTTTGCTGGCTTCACAGAAAATGCCCAGGGCTCCCCCATTTCTCCCCACCTCTGTGCTCCCAATACTGGGGTTACAGATGTACCATGTCAGCTTTTCTGTGAGTGCTGGGAATTCAAGCACCACTCCCCTTGCTCATGCAGCAGACACTTGACCCACTGAGCCGTTTTGCAGCAGTAACCCACAAATACTTTTGATCTGTGGTTGAGCTGGTTCGTTTAGAAGCTGTCGGTTTAGATGCCGGCCAGCTATATTTTAAAGCATAGAGACCATTCCTTGATCCCATGGATGACAAATGACTCAGTTACATGAGAAAAGTCAGTCATTTCAAGATGGCTAGACATGAAAAAATCCTGCATTATGAGACTCACGTGTAGAAGGCTCTTCCACAACAGGAGTCAGAAGGCTGGCCTCAGCCCTGAGTTTCTCAGTGCCTTGCCAAAGTTCCAGAACCTCCCGGGCTTCCTCGATTCCCATCACTGTCTGCTCTTTTAACACTCTAAAGAGCGCTACTGAATTCATACTGAAGAGTGGTGGTGAGGGGCATGCATATATGGGTATTTGTGTGCATGTGCGTGTGTAACATACAAGTATGCATGGGTACTGGGGGATCTAAACAACTCACATCCTGATTTGACCTGAGTGAGGCTGTGTGATGACTGCTCACAAGCATTCATGGAATTTCAAAGTTCGTCACTTTGCATATCTGCAAAAGGGCAGTGGCCCAGAGGATGTGTGTGTGTGAGTGACATGTTCATATGCTTCAGTGTGAGCATGTGTGTGCCACACCCCACATGTGGAGGTCATAAGGCAGCAGGTGTTGGTTCTCACTTTCCACCTTGTTCGAGATAGTGTCTGCTGTTCACTACTCCATGCACCGGGCTAGTTAGCATGCAAGTTTCTGGTGATTTAACTGCCTCTTCTTCCTATTGCCACCTCAAAGCACAGGGATTACAGGTCCCTGAGTCATTTCCTCTGGCTTTCACATGAGCTCTGGAGACTTAGGTCACCTGGCTACCAAGGAAAGCATTTGGCTCACTGAGCCATCATCTTCCTAGTCCTCATGACCTACGTGTCACAGGCTGAAAAAACAAATGCATGTTGCACATTTTATGTTCTGATGCTTAGATGTCTGGCTATCTAGTCCCTTTTCCGTCTTTACCAGAAAAAAAACTTGTTAAAAAATAATGGTAGTAGTAAAAGCTTACTTGTTTGCATGCCAAGCATTTCTGTACTCTTGACGATGTCCCACACAGTAGATGCTCTTTCTTCCCATAGTACTGGTCATAAAAGTGAGTCCGGAAGACCTTAAAGTCTTTTTCCAGTTTGACACAGAAGCACGAAGTTCCTATTAGATTCCATGCTTAACTCAACCCAGCACTCAGTTTTTAATTGCTATCATTTGATGTCTTTCTACTTATCCACATAGGCAAGACATTTTGCATACATTGCATATTTAAGCTAAAAAACATCTCCAGGAAGACAAAGCTTTAATTTTTTCCTTTCCTCATCTTAATTGAGGTGACTGGTTTGGTGGTGCACAAAGCTGGTAGCTCAGTGAGTTAGGACAATTATAAGCCTCCAAGGCACTGGTAAATGCTGAAGTTTGTCAAAAGTGAAATATTATAAAGGAGGTTGCTATTAATTTTTAAAATAATTGCTAGGTCCCCAAGCTGCTAGCACAATGCTACATATATAGTCTGCCTAATTTGATGGGGATGAACTTCAAAAACAGATTAAGTCTTTTTAGTTTTTCACCTCAAACAAAGATAATTAGCTTGAAATATGGGGAAAGAGAATCAATCACAAATACTGTTATTTCAAAGACATTCCCGTGATTCACTTAATTCTCATTCACCTGATGTCTCATTTTATAAAGAGCCATGTGCCATCTGTATGCAGGTTTTGCACATTTTGTGTAGAAATACTGTTCTTATGGTTTAGCTGCTAGATGGCAATTCCTAAGGCTTCATCGGTTCTGAATTGACAGCTGTTCAGTGATGGGTCAGGGTCTTGTGTGTATACGCAGCAAAGGGAAGACACAGCACCAAGATGAAAGGTTCTTTTTCTGTCTAAGATCGAGAAAAGGAGCCAGTTGAATTCCACGCTGCAGCTGAAGAGCAGGAACTCCTCAAGGTCTTTCCTTGTGTCTTGGATACATTGGGAACTTGGGCTATTCGAGAACTTGAGGCATCAACAAGACATGTTTTTCTGACAGCTTCAGCCCATGGTTTACCCACTATTAGCAACATAAATAGCTGGGTAATGTATGTGTAAGTGAAATAAACAGTGGTCACTGACACTCAAAACTCATCAAGAACTACCATTTTTTTAATATCAATTATTCCTAAAAAGCCACCTATCTTGGCCCACACCGAGAGGCCACTGAACACGGACCAGTGTATATCTGTCTTATGACTTTGTCCCATCTGTCACACATCATATCCTTCCTAATTGTTCACTCCAAGTTAACATTTATTTTGGTCATTAAAGAATTAGTCCTGCCAGGCAGTGGTGGCACATGCCTTTAATCCCAGCACTCGGGAGGTAGTGAGTTCAAGGCCAGCCTGGTCTACAAGAGCTACTTCCAGGACAGAGTTCAAAGACAGTGAAACCCTGTCTCAAAAAAACCAAACCAAACAAAATAAAGAATTAGTCCTAACACCATTCAGATATTTCAGTTCACCTATGAACATCAGTAACAAGATGCCAAAAGGGGAAATATTCTCTTTTACCTGTTGTATTAGATTCCTGAGACATCTACTGACACAGTGTTGGCTCTGTGTATGATGTTGGGTATGGTAGTGAACAGGAAAGGGAGAGAGATTGCATATGCTTTGGAGACTTACCCACCTTTTCCAAATCATAGACTTTCACTGCATGTCTTTTAATAAAACATTTCTAATCCTGGCCAAACTGCCGGAAAGAAATTTGTAATGAAAGGTTGCTTTTGTACCGCTTCCCACTTTTTTTTAACCTCATTACTATGACAAAAAGCATATTAGTGTCTGAACATTTCATCAGTTCTGAGAACTGTAGCTGTAGGCAGTTCATAAAATGGAAATTGATGACTGGTTGGGCTCCTCATTTGCATGTGTACCACGCCCACAATTGTTTAATTTGCATTGCAATTGCCTACTTCCTACTCACATCTTTCCTGCGGTGTACAGGCTGGGGTGAGGTAGCTTGGTTGTTGGTGAAGGGATCATCCTAGGGTCTTTGAGAGTTCATTGGGAGCTTCTTCTGCAATAGGTAAAATGAAACACTGAAAAATATTGAATTATTCTAAAATAATGTTACATATCCTCTTCTAGCGTTATTCATATTCCACCTTCAGGAATTATTTTAGGGCTGCACTGAATACATTATCTCCCTGTACTGAGCAGATGTAGGAATCATGCCTAATATTTTTGAATATTTGGTGTTGAAAATACACACTCGATGGTGAAACTGATCTGGGCACAATGTGGTGACAACTCAGAACAATACTTTTTTTCCTTCTTCCTGCTCCATAGATCTCATGAAGTAAGGATGGACCACAGGGATCTAGCATTGTGGTTTAACCTGTGGATAACCTATAATACAGCTAGTAAAAAACTGGTGGCACGAAGCAGATGTTTAATAAGTGGGGCACTGGTTGAAAAGAAAAGACAAATCCTGTCAGGCTCTCTCAGTCTTAGTGCTGTGAACATTGTGGGTCATGTGATTCTGTGGTATGAATGTGTCCTGGGCAAGGATAATATTTAGAAATACTTCTTCCCTCCACCTAGTAGATGCTGGCATGACCTTTTTGCAATCAGAACATCCCCCAAAGTCACCAGACACAAACAAGTGGCACTGGTGGCCACAGCATTCACAGTTTGCAGTGCTACCATGGATTACCTGCATAAGACTCATAGGAAAATGGCTGGCTCAGAGTCTACATAAAAAAAAAAATTATGCCCAGCTCAAAGCACTGCCATTGCTGATAACCGTATGAATTTTAAAGATGACCTTCAGATGAATTGGAGAAAGCTCACACTAGGGATTTCTCAGTAAAAGGAAAGTTTGATGGTCTTCAGGCCTCGTAAGGTTAGGTAACTATTTTCTCCTTCAGAATGGTTATCTGAATATGGACATACAAATATTAATTTGATTTCAAGGATCCTTAGTGAAAAATCAGGCCCTTAATTTTTTAAAAATGTTACATGTTATAATTTATCAACATGATTCCCATTAAATCAGTGAGGAGTCAATGAATAAATCCATACACAAGACTTGGAAACATAACCTTGACTGTGATCCACTTGTTATATTCATGAGGATCATAATGACTGCCTGTGCACAGACACCGCACAGACACATTCCTCTTTCTTTTCCTTTAAAAATTTAAAGACATGCACGCTTTGCCAAAGGAGCTCACTTTGTCAAAAAAGCAAATAGAAAAATGAGATTACAAAGTTACTGTTGTGAATGTCACCTTTACTTCATTACTCAGTAGCAGCCAAACCTGCAGCATCCACCAGACAAGGGACTTTCTCCGGAGGCAGTGGGCAGAGGTTGTGAGACTTAGAGCAGAGGGAGAAAACCTTGTACTTCCTCCAATCAGCTGAATGTATGAGAATTCCCTCAGAGAAGTACATATGTACTACCTTAGACTGATGCCCGTATTGTGCCTCGACTTCAAAACACTTGAGAACTTTAGTAAAACAGATCAACACCATGAACACTCAACAGAAAACCTGACCCTGTGTCATGCCCTTACATTCTATCATAATGACAGATATGGCTCTACGAGACATAGCAGCTGCTGCTGCTGCGGCGGCAATTATTTCTTACCACTAAACAAAACTGGCTCCTCCTCCAAGCTCAGCCCCTGCATTACACACAGCTCTACAGCAGTGAATGATGCAGTCAGCAGCCACCAATGCTTCCAAGCTGCCGTGGCAGCCATGGTCACCAACACCAGACTAACTCTACCATTATTGCTCTGTCATGTCCACCACAACCTCTGGAAAATAATTGCATTGAAAATCTACATAATTTTCTAGACTTCACACAAGTATAAACTGGGCATTATAAAGTCAACCAAGTTTGATGAAGCTGTTTGATGTAGGAGGGTCATCTGTTTATGTGTTACTTTCATTGGTTAATAAAG
>LOEQ01016030.1:3260-14145 GCA_001685075.1 Bramus lutescens | reverse complement strand
CCTAATTTTTGCCTGGCAATCTTGTCTACTTCCGATATCCAGGAGGATAACTTTTTAAAATAATAATAAAAAATAAATAAAAATAAAGAGAATATCCAACTAAAAAAAAAGATTTAATTCTGCTACTGAAACTTTATCTGAATCTAACCAAATAATATCCTTATTGTTTTACTTTAAACATTGCCACAGCGACAAATATTCTCCTTTAGTTATGTGCATATAACCACAAGTATTGAGCAAGTTTTCTCTAGAGCTACTGTACCAATAATGACTCCATGGCAACCTTGTTTTTAGCATATGAAAAAGCATGAAGCTTTCCATGCCATTTTGAAAATAGTTTCTTGTCCTCCGTCAAGTATATATTCTAGACTTCCGAAGAGATTGAAATTTTTCATTGCATTTAAAAATTTAAATATAATAAGATGCTGCATTAACAAGTCTGTCATTCAATGATGCTCATAAATTAGCTATGAAATATTGCAACACCTGAAAACAAGCAGAAATGCATGAACAGTAGCACAGAATCTGCAGGTGCATGGCTGAGGGGTTGTTTATAGTCTCAGGTGCATCTTGAAAATCCTCACAATTTCTTCAATTCAAGTCAGGAAGAGTTGGATTACTCTTATGGCAGACTTGCCACCACTGGGTACATCTGATTGGGAAGGCTGATAGTGTACACACAGCATTTACCACCAAGGAAGCCTGTTGATGGCAATTTTTCCCCTAGTGGCTTCCATAGCAATATTCCAGCACTATGAAAGCTTGCCACTAAGGCAGAAAGCTTCAGTTCAGCTTCAGCTTGATTTCTCTAAGTCCTACAACCAAAGCATGTGGCTACCTTTGGCAACAGAACGCTATTATCTAGTTTTGGTGAGGACACACTAGTGTCAATGTCTACATTATATCAAGAGTCAAAGGTGTCTCTGAAGTCAACAACTTATATGGATGTTGCCTACTGGTTGGTACTGGAGTTTTCTTTTAATAACCTTATGGTTTCTGTAGCAACTTTATCAACCCTTGCTGTGTACTTCTGTCTAAACTCTTTTAAAAATACTTTTACATTGTTCCTTATTGTTTCATATTTCATAACTTGACATATGGCATACTTATTTACTCTTTTTATGTTACATTTTTGTCAATATTATATTTGACTATCCGTATTTTTCTGCAGTCAAACTTTGCTGATGTTAATTGTAATATATTTACCTTCATTGTATTTATTTATTTCATTTTTATTGACATTTGTGTCAATGATAGCTTAGTTAAAAGTATAAAATAAATTAGGTGTGAATAACTTTTGTCTGCACATATATAAAATGTCTTTCAGATTGTAAACATAAACTTTATTTATCTACATTTTGTACATATTCAAGAATGGAAGCAGAATAGTGAGCCTCGACTTATGAGCACATGTGTCTTCCTGAAGAAGACACTAAAATCATTTTTCCAAGTTATTAATATAGTTTTCATTTAAAAAACTATAGATTATTGGAGAAAAATGTACAGCTTCATCAAACTGAGGAAACCAGCTTGTGAGTGATCTGGGAGAATCATGATCACCACTAAGAATTTGCAAACATGGAGCAACAGGCTGGGCTGAAAGTGAGGAGAACAAGCATGGTATTTTCATGTAGATAAACACATTTCAGGTAGAAATGATTATCAGCTGTGCAGCCAGAAAGTTGTGTTAAGTTTTTTGTTGCTGTAATAAAATGCCTGAAATGAGCAGATCACAGAAAAGTTTCATGAGTTTGTAAGTTTCAGTCCAGTGTCTGAATGGACATTGGTAAGCAGTTCAGTAGTAGGATTCTCACTTGTCAAGGTGTTATGAGTTTCTTTTTCTCAAATCTTGTGTGCTACCTAAAAATCGTGTCCAAAAGCACATGTAGATCAATGTGTTTCACTTCAAGACCATAGAGATTGAGAGGAGAGAACACACACACATAAAAGACAGAGAGACAGCAATAGAGGCAGATAGAGACAAAGAGAGATAGAGACATAGAGACAGAGACTGACAAAGACACAGAGAGACACAATGACACAAGAGAGAGACAGAGACACATACATAGATAGAGGGGGAAGGGGGAAGAGGGAGGTGAGCCCTAGAGACAATAAATAACCAAATGTTAAGTCTGTAGTTGCACACTTTTTCCAGTGAGGGCGCACCTCCTCTACCCACTCATTTGAACTTTTCCATCCCCAAGACCTCTCAACAGCTTCACCAGTTCAGGACAAATGACTGTGAACAGGAAAAGAGAGGATGAACCAGGGAATAGGCAGGCATGAACACGAGTTCATCTTTGAGACAGTAAGATAGCCCTGGACAAAGGAATTCCTGCAAGCCATTTTTTTTTTCATGGTGTGAAATAATGCAGATCAGGACAGACAAACAAGGACAGAATTGTGTATCTTGACTTAATTTGTGTTTCTCATCTTTTAGTTTCTTTTACATCTGAATTGTTTCATATCCATCATGCTACCTGTCATGACTAATCAGCAGAGATACCTTCAGTTAGACTTGCATAGCTCATGTCAACACAGGAAATGTTTTATTTTTTTTAATCAATGCTGCTGCAGATTACCAGGGAGAGTTCAGCAATGCCTATGTCTTATACATGTTCTCTTAATTTTAGCATGTGAGACAGCTATTTTTACATGATTCAGAAGGACATTGATAAGGAAATTTTTGTGTCATGTGGAGTGTCCTAAAATTGCATGTGGATGTTAATCGGTGATCCCAGAATATAGTAAGTGCTATGAAGAATATGAAGTTACTAAATGGGCTCGAGTGTAGTAAGTCATAATTTTTTTCCTCCCTCAAAACCACCTCTTAGTATAGAATCATGTGTTTCCATCAGAATGTGAGGTAGGATCTCTCTCCATCTGCCCTTGACTCAGCTCACTGAACTTGACAAGTACGATGTCCTCGGTAACATCAGCCAACCCTGAAAACAATTATGTTTAAAATTTTCTGACATGTCTTCACGATCACAAAAAGACACACCTGGACAAAGCTAGAGCATAAATGGTTTCCAGTTTCAATTGATGTCATAAAAACACCATAAATATTACAGTTTGCTAAGCTGAGAGCCGGGGCACTGTGTCTCAGAACAAAAGAATGATCCAGAAATAATTTCACGTGCGGCTATCAGGTATATAGTTGCACATTTCTTCAGGGTTCATATGAAGCAACAACAGTTTCCAAAAGGTACAAACACAAATTGGAGAAAAATAAACCCTTTTCAGAGGAGAAATCACAAACATTTGGTCAAGCCAGGATGAAAAATGGCCAGTTTTGTTGTAGGCAAACAGCCCTCCATTATGCAGTAGGAATTACATACTGTATCTTTAGTCTTTCTCCTTAAATAACATTTCTAGTCTCGTAATAAAAAGAGGATCAAATAATCCTAACCAGTCCTCCAGAAGGCAGGCCTTGTCACCAAATTAAAAAAAAAACTGCCCCAGAGAAGAGAAACCTAAGTAGATTGAAGGGGTAGTCATAATATGGCTCCTTGTAAGAGATCATTAGCAAGAACTGAAGGCTGTTGGTAAAATTAAAATGTGGCAGAGAAGGATAGCAAGGAAAGAGATATCTTCATAGAGTACTCCCATATGAGGTGAGTGAGAAAACTGGGACTAGGGAAATATCCCAGGAATCCACAAGGATGACCTCAGACAAGACCTTAAGTCATTGTGGAGAGGGTTCCTGAACTGGCCTTTCCCCTGTAATCAGATTGATGACTACCTTAATTGTCATCATATAACCTACATCTAGTAACTGATGGAAGCAGATGCAGTGATCCACAGCCAAGTACTGGGCTGAGCTCCTCGAGTTCAGTTGAAGAGAGGGAGGGGGGATCATATGTGTAAGGAGGTATCAAGATCGTGATAGGAAAAACCACAGAGATGGTGACCAGAGCTAGCAGGAGCTCATAAACTATGGACTGACAGGTGGGAAACCTGCATGGGACTCCCCACGGAAGGCCTTACCCTCTCTGAGGAGTGGATGAGGGGTGGGGGAAGGTAGAAGGAGTAAGAGGAGGAGGGAGAGGGAACAGTAACTGGTATGTAAAATACAATTGTTTTAAAAATAAAAACACATTAAAGTGTGGATTGTGGCTAGGTACAACCCGTCCATCACTGGCTCCTAAGTGTACAAGCAGTGTTCCACGGATCCTTGGGTTTGCTGTTCAACAAAATCTTGCCTTCTTCCATCCACAATGGCAGCTGAACTGCTCATAGAGGGTTAGACTTCCGACTTCCTCCTCCAATCTGTGGAGCTGCAAATGACAGCACAACCACGAAAGATGGCAGAATTGAGTTGGAGAGAGATGAGATTTTTGAAAGAGAGATATTAATTTTAAATACTGTTTGCCTTCTGCTAGCTATCTTTACTTTTAAACTGAAGACATGATTGCTATAAACACTATTTTTCTAACCCTGGCCTTCAGAATATTAGATGGTACAGTGTTAAGTACAAACATGTTTAATGTAAAATGTTGACCATTGCTGCTATTTCATATTCTGCTTGCTTATATATGCTAATAACAGACAAGACTAATGGACTCCACTGAAGCCACTGCTCTGTAAAACCATGGAGCTGTGAGCTCCCAAGGCTGTCATCACTTAAATGGTACAGGGCCTCAGAGAACTTTCTAAATATTGCCTGAGTTTGAAATATGGCAGGTGATTGTTTCAGGGTTATCATTAGAGTTGATGTAATTCTATTAGTGTGGAATTATCAGATTAATTTAATGTATCACTTTTGTCTCTTCCTGGAACCATCTTTTGTATGATTTATGTCTTTCCACCAAGGGGGAGACATGTGAGACACGTCTCTCTCTCCTGCTGTCCTTGAATAAGGCCACTGAATTTGACAAGCATGATGCCCTTAGCAGTGTAAACCAACTTGACTCATCTATGAAGGTAGAGGGAACCTCGGTTGAAGAAGTACCCAGTAAGATGGCCTGCAGCCATGTATATGAGGCATTTTCTTAATTGTTAATTGATGTAAGAGGGCCCAGTCCTCTGTGGACAGAACAATCTCTAGGTGTGTGGGCCTAAGCTGTATAGGAAAGGCAGCTGAGTAAGACAGAGATAGCAAGCAAGAAAGCAGCATTCCTGTGAGGTTTATGACTGAGGTTCCCAGCATGAGTTACTGACATGACTTTCCTCTGTGCTAGAGTGTCACTTGTAAGGTGAATGAACTATTTCCTCCCCAAGCTGCTTCTGATTGTGTTGTTTATCACAGAAGCAGAAAGCAAAGTAGGATATGACCTTACTGAAGATAAGGATCATCTAATTGTATTAATTTTTACATTAAAGTCATGAAATATACTAATAATATTATGAAGAGCAAAGCATCATTATTTACTCTCCTCCTCCTCCTCTTCTTCTTCTCCTTCTCCTCCTCCTCCTTCTCTTTCTCTTTCTCCTTCTTTTCTTCCTCTTCCTCCTCATATGCTCTGCCTCCTGCTCCTCCTTCTCCTTCTGCTGCTGGTTCTTTTCCTGCTTGCTTCTCTTTCCCTTCTCCATTTCATCTTCCTTCTCTTTTTCGTCCTTACCCCCTCTTTTTGCTTGTGTGTGTGTGTGTGTGTGTGTGTGCGTGTGCACATGTGCATGTATGCCTGTATATGATGAACTTTTAAGGGATATATTTATATTGTGGTTGTATAACACCAATAAGAGTGTAATAAAAATCTTTCTCTTATTAATTCCATGTGTGGTAAACATTCTTAGAGAATATAACACACATTCAATAATTTCACCTTCACAACAACCCTAAAGTAGATGTTGTCATTACTTATCTGTTAATGTGGTATTCGCAGAATAAATTGCTGAGGATAAAAGTTGCAATCCAAATCTTGATTGTGTGTGATTCCATAACTATGAGACCACTATACTTCATAATTAATAACAAACAGAGATGTGTATATTTAGGTGTGTAGTCCTAAAATTTTAAAGGAATGAGTGAATGAAAACATTTAAGGCCATGTAGGCTATTAGAAGGACAGATATTGATCAGTACAGGCTTAAGAGTTAATTAACAGGAGTGTGTAGATGTCAGGAGAGCAAAGCTGGTATTGAATTGCTATTATGGTTGAGCAGTTTTTTTTTGAGCCTTTTGTTAAGCACATGTATTTGGGTCAGCAGTCCTGACCTCCATGTTTGGTAAGCAGCCAGCAAATAGAGCATGCAGATATTCTCCAAATGCCAAATTAATGTCTTTTCACAGAGGCCAAAGGACAATTACTTCCATTGAAAAATATGCTTGCTCTGTAACATCAAAGTTGAGATCAACTTTTGCTATGGAACCTGTTCCTACCAATGATAATCTTTGTCATTAACATGGAGCAAATTGGTCTTGAATATCCAACATATGTCCAAGGATCCAATTTAGCTGCTAAATTATGCAGTAATAGCTTAGTTTAACATCTGGTTAATGTACTGTTCAAAATGAATTTCATTTTAATAGATTTAAACTATATAAGCCTCCTTTGGGGAGAAGCAGATAAATTGAATTTTTATAAAAGTATAGTAGTTACGTGCAATAAATAGTTAAATTTTGGAATATTTTTAGAGGAGTATAAACGTATTATGTAATATACATATATATGTGTAGTATTTATGTGCATAACATAAATGATGAATAGTTTCCTAATATAAATTTTGCATTATTTTCTCTTTTGGTTAGTGAGAATATTTGGGTGTCACAGAAATGAGGAAGCTGCCATGCTTTATTTCTCAATGATGTTTTTGAATAAAAATCAGTTTAATTTCTTAGCCATTTTTACAATCTTGTTCATTACATTAAAATAAATATGAATATGTAAGTTAAAATTTTAGATGCTAGTCACAGTCTACAAACCCCCTCTAGAACACTTGCATTACTGTTTGTTTTAAAAACATTACTTATCCCCATCAACTTACACACGAATGCTGCCTTTACACATCTGTCAACTTTGTGGAATCATGGTATTTATTAAAATGGGATAAAATATATACTCAGCCAGTACTGGTATGAAGCTCCTATCAGTATTATAATTACCATTTGGAAAAGACCATTAACTGAAGCTGAACCATTCTGAAATTCCAGATATAATCCTGATCTGTCTCATTGCCTCTGTAAATAATTAAAGATTTCAGTAACAGCCTGGGTTTTAGATTCATATAAACTTTTACAATTCATTTGTTCACCTAACTTTATTCAGTATGAACCAAATTATTTGAGTGATTTAAATATCTTCTAATTATATGCACATTTTAATGCTCAAATTCATCTGGTATGAATATATAGTGGAAGAGGACAGTGAGCTCAAAGACAGCTTTAATTTAATTACTAAATATATTTTGGGGAAGGCAACTGATCAAAGGAAATATAGTAAACAAGAGATATGCATTACAGGATGCTGGAACAATTATATATTGTCAGCCAAGGAAGGGCAATAGCAAATAAAAGTCAACTTGCCTTTTCCTAGCTTGGAATGCATTCATAAAGACTTGTAGAAGTAAGCAAGGAATTCAAAGGTCTGATGATTCTGGAAAACATAGACATACTCTTAACCTTGAGATCATAAGAAGGTGCCTAATTATAACTCAAAAAAATGACCCAAGAAGAATTAACTGCGCTGTTCATCAAAACTAAGTCCAAGTCAGATTCTCAATTGGGAATGATAAAGAAAAGAAAAGTTAAGCTAAAGTTTAGAAGAAAATTATTACAGATACATATCCAATAAAGGATTTTTAATAAGATTGAAAAGCATCAGCATAGCAAATGAAATAATTATTTGAGGAAAAAAGTCTAAAAAACAGGGAAATATACACTCTTCATGCTTTAGCAGGGGATTAATATCTAGGAAATACAAAGACCCTCAAAAAGTTAAACACTAGCAAAGTAAATAATCTTGTCCATACATTGGCAAATTAATGGAACCAGTAATTTATTAAAGTTCAAATGACAACACACACACATACACACACAATCAGCATCCTATGCACAAGACAAATTTGAAATAAAATTACGCTGAGATGCCAACTGACCCCAGGCAGAATGGTGTCAGCCAGGAATTAAGTAACAGCCAATACTGATGAGAGTATGAAAGGAAATTAAAGGTATTATAAAACAAAGCAAGCAGTGTGGGAAACATATTGAGGTTCCTCAGCAACCCCAAATAGGCACATCCACATGAGTCACCTGTATGTTCTCGGGTATATATGCACAAAGAATCAAGGACAGGTTGAATGAGAAACACTAAACGCCTATATTTACTGGTGCTTCATTCACAGTACATAATTGATAGTCTCAGTGTAGGTGCCTATTCCAGAATGCATATATAAAGAAAATGTGGTTTATATACACAGTAAGATAATAATAATAATAATCTATAAAGAATAATTAAATACTGCTGAGATCAGAGACCACCATGTCTACAGAAATAAAAAAGATCCAGAAAGAAAAACACCACATTTCTTTTTGTATGTGAAATTTCAAAGGAAAGAACACAGAAGATCAAGCATGGAAAAGTAAGGGGGCAAAGTGTGGACTAATATGTGCCTGGCTAGGTCACATATTCTTCAGATTTCAGCCAAAATTCCGTTTTGTTCATGTATGACTACCACAACTTTTCATGTTTTCTTGTAAATTTTTTAACAAGAATTAGATGGTACATTTACACAATGGAGTACTACACAGCAGAAAAAATAACGACATCTTGAAATTTGCAGGCAAATGGATGGAGTTAGAAAATATCATTTTGAGTGAGGTAATCTAGACACAGAAAGACAATTATGTACTCACTCATAAGTGGTTTATAAACATATAGCAAAGCAAACCAGCCCACAAATCACAATCCTAGAGAACCTAGACAACAATGAGGACCCTAAGAGGACATACATAGATCTAATCTACATGGGAAGTAGAAAAAGACAAGATCTCCTGANGTACTACACAGCAGAAAAAATAACGACATCTTGAAATTTGCAGGCAAATGGATGGAGTTAGAAAATATCATTTTGAGTGAGGTAATCTAGACACAGAAAGACAATTATGTACTCACTCATAAGTGGTTTATAAACATATAGCAAAGCAAACCAGCCCACAAATCACAATCCTAGAGAACCTAGACAACAATGAGGACCCTAAGAGGACATACATAGATCTAATCTACATGGGAAGTAGAAAAAGACAAGATCTCCTGAATAAATTGGAAGCATGGGGACCTTGGGAGAAGGTTGAAGAGGAGGGAGAGGCAGGGGGCAGGGAGGGGAGGAAAGATAAATGTAGAGCCAAATAAAAATCAATATTTTTTTTAACAAGAATTAGATAGTTAGCAAATTGTTTCTGAACACTCACCAGTTACTGGGAATGAGTGAGGATAACTGATGCACCCTGCTAAGGGTGTAATGAACCCTTTAATTTAGGTTATGTCAGGGGTCCTTTTGTTCAGGGAAATTCAAGGTTGAGTTACCCAAACAATGACTTATTGCCAAATACAGGAATTTCAGTCTCTAGTTATTCTTACTACTACTCCAGCATGTGTATGCAAATGTCCTTACTTCTTAGAGTCTTTGTCTTAGCCTATAATGTGGCTTATTGTCTGCTCTCTCCTAGACATGTTCAAAGTATAAACTGAATTTTCAAAGAAAGTAGAATAGCTAGAGATCGCCCATGAACAATGGTGTGACTTTTACACTGATACTTTACTACATACAGTGTTTAAAAAAAACAAAACAAAAATAAACAAAGCAAAATAAAAAAGCAGCATCCTGTCTGTATCTCTTTCCAAATCACATAGGCATGACAATTCCCAATTTGTGTTCACAATCATGATTTCATCTTACAAGGATGCTCTACCACCTGGTGCTTTGGTGAATTGACATCAGTGTATTACAGACTCTTCTAGGTGACAGGACAGACCGCTGCGTCACTCAACCTAACCACAGTGGGCTTGCTTACAGGTACTAGAACTAATCATTTATGAAGCTATGAAGAGCCATGATGAAGACCTAGGTGATAAAACACATAAGGATTATTTTTTGAGGCAGGGTTTCTCTGTGTAACTGCCCTAGCTGTCCTGGAACTAGCTCTTATACACCAGGCTGGCCTTGAACTCACAGAGATCCACCTACCTCTGCTTTCTGAGTACTGGGATTAAAGGTGTGCACCACCACCACCCAGTTGCATAATGAATTTTTACAGATGTCAGGATTACTCAAGCAGTGGTGAATGTTTCTGTCAGACCATTTCTAGAGTTGAGTATGACTGACTGTGATGTTCCTTTGTCTGCACACTCAGGGCAGGATATATCAGTTTTCACCTATGTTACTATGAAAGCAAAATAGATACCTTGGATAATTGTCTCAAAATTCCTTTGGTTGATTTTAAAGCAAAATCTTTTATATTAATAAAGTAATAAAACTACTGCATCTGAGCATTTTTAATTATTATCATCAAATTTTATTTTATTTGAATCCATTTTTGAAATTTTAAATGACTTATTATTTCTTGTATCTTTTTAAGATTATAACCTAATTGCATCAATTCTTTCATATGGCCTTCATATTTCTTTTTCAAATTCATGATCTTTTTAAAAATTAATTGTAAAATACACACATATATATTGCTATATGCATATATAAATATTATTACATGCATATTATATATATATATATTTCTTACAACTTACTACTAAGTGGGAATCTAGCACATAATAAGTTTATCTTAGAATTGATTAAGAATTATAGTTTCTTTTTATTTAATTTTATTTATTTATTAAAGATTTTCACCTCCTCCCCTACTCCCATTTCCCTCCAACTCCCCCCACTCCTGCTCCCCCCTCCCTCTACAGTCCTAAGAGAAGTCAGGGTGCCCTGCCCTGTGGGAAGT
>LOEQ01016029.1:0-14146 GCA_001685075.1 Bramus lutescens | reverse complement strand
TCCAGAGGTCCTGAGTTCAATTCCCAGCAACCACATGGTGGCTCACAATTATCTATAAAGAGAACTGATACCCTCTTCTGGTGTGCAGATGTACATGCAGACAAAATACTTATACATAAAATACACAAAAAAACCCTTTAAAACTATGTATAGTATGGAAAAAAGAACTGGATAGAATAGTCCTTCAGGGCTGATGAGACAACTCAGCAGGTTAAGGTCTGCCACCAAACCTTATGACCTAGTTTGATACTTTAAAAAAAAATCTATTATATTTATTTTTAAGATTTATTTTTCTGTGCACTGGTGTTTCCCCCATCTGAGGGTGTTAGGTCCCTTGGAACTAGAGTTACAGTTATAAGCTATCATGTGGGTGCTGGGAATTGAACCTAGGTCCTCTGGAAGAGCAGCCAGTGCTCTTAACCATTGAACCATCTTTCCAGTCCAACCTAGTTTGATTCTTAGGACCTACGTGGGGAACGAGAGAGAACTGACTGCTGTGGGTTAACTTGTTGACTTCTAACACACACATACACACACACACACACGTAAAAATGAAGATTAGTCTTTCACGCTTTGGTGTTATGTTCATCTATGTGTTCTCAGAATTTAACACAGGCCTATACTTTTTGCCTACTGGGCAATAAAATGTCTTTTAGCTAAATGAGAAACAAAACTAAAAAAAAAAAGGAAGTCCTAATCCAATTGTGGCACGTCAGTGTCACGCTTCTACTCAAGGTCTATTATGTGGTACTTTAAGACATGCATAATACTATTTTTCTTTAAGGCGGTAAGTACTGAACTCAGGGCCTCATGCTAAGCAAGTGTTCTATAGATGCACTACACTTTCAGACCCATAAGACATGGGCAGAACAAATGACACACTTTATATGGAGACAGTGACACAAACTGTTAATCTCAGCTATCTGGGAGGGTGAGGTTGGAGAATTCTAAGTTCTAAATCACTTTAAGCAATTTAGATTGCCAATCGAAAACAAAACAAATAAATATTACCTTTTGAGAATTTCTGTTAGGATACAATTTTCTGTTCCTTCTTCATTTCTTCCAGTTTTTAATACATATATATATGTATATATATTGATAGTGCACATTGTTTTCAAATGCAGCCTCAAATGTCTAGGCCCAGTAAATCTGCCTTAGTGTCCAAAGTCCCTTGACTACAGGTATGTGCCACCACACCTGGAAATACTGTCTTTTCTGTTAAGCAACCTGCTGAGTAGTGGTCCCACATGAGTGCAGCCTGCCAGAACAGGAAGTAGGATCTATGGTTCACACAAGAAGCATACACTCCAGCAGGAGATTATTACTTATGCTGCTGTGCTTACCTTTTGCAAATCAATGGAAAGCTGCTGAATGAATGCTCGGAGCTCTTGTTCCTTTTGTTCCAGGACTACAATCTTATGTTCTGCACATGCTTTTGAAGATATCACATGATCTCTTCATTGAAAGAAAACAGACAATGAACAAATTTTGGTATTTCCTCTATGGCACACTTGCCAAAGGAAGAATGCACACAATTCCTTATATTTCAGGCTGGAAGTGTTATTACAGCACACTAAGTTTATCTCTGTGAAAAATCTCTTTGGCTTTCAGAAGCAGGAAGACCACCAAGGTCTAAGCAAGGATTTCTGATCTGTCTTTGAGCACTCAATAACTCTATAACTCAAATCTGACTGTACTGCTCAGCAGGACTGGAATGGCCTTGTGCCTATGCTGAGATGGCATGGAGGGCCTGAGGACAAATGCAGAAGTCTTTGCCAGCACTGAGATCAGAAAGAGCTCTGATGAGCAATGGGGACATGTGGGGTGGGCTATAGCAATGGTACACCAACACCTCTCCCAAAGGCCCCACAGACCAAGCAAGAACCTCTGTTCTTTCAGCGTAGAGCAGTGTCTCTGCAATTCTTCTAGCTGCTGGTTTAAGTCAGACGATATCTGATTGGAAGTAACCAATTCCTCCTGAGTGCGATTAAGTTCCCTGGTTCGTGCGTCCAACTCTTGCTCCATTTTCCCCAAACATTCTTCTTTTTTTAAAAGCTGAAAAGAAGACATAATGTCCTATTAGGCCACCGCTAAGAAACACAATTTGAATAGATGATTAGGCCACAGAGATGGTTCAGTGGGTATAGGAACTTGCTGTACAAGCTTGGTCACCTCAATTCAATCCTTAGGTCCCATTGCGCAAAGAGAGAATGGACTCTGAAAGCTGTCCTTTGACCTCTGCATGCATGTGCATGCCACCCCTCCCTGGCTCACCACCCCACACCCCTACAAACACAGGGAACGGAAAAAGAATGACTTTTCTGTGGGCTAAGCATTGGGTTAATGTGCAGTTCTTACACAAATAGAAGGTGAGAAAGATACATTTCAAATACAACTTCTCCACTTTTAATAAATCAGAAAACATTGCAATGTGATTAGTATCAAAGACTATGAGGGTGCTTATAGCCATGAGAGTGATGATCTCTTGAGGCACAAGGACTCATTGCTTGCTGGTACTATTCCTGAACTCTGGAACAGAAGCACCTACCATGTGTTTTACTTTGCTCATCTCCTGCTGCTGGAACCCCTCTAACTCATCAATTTCATCTCTCTTTTGAAAAAGGCTCAGGCTCTGATTCTTCATTTCCTGCAGTTGACTTGTCAGGTATCTTTTATCCTGTTTGCAAGAAGACACTAACTTAGGCAACCCAGGTATTAGAAATCTGTATTGTAAAAGCAGAACATTTTAAATTGTTTTCACACTGTACGTTTGTAGATATATGCATAAAAGCCATAACACCTGTGTGGAGGTCAAATGATAACTTGTGGGTTCCAGGGATCAAACTCAGGTCAACAGATTTGGCTACAGGAGTCTTTCCCTGTGTCCAGCCCCCAGACATTATTTTGAGACAGGGCTTCACTATGTAGCAACTATGCCTCTGAAGCCCATGAAACAATAGTCCTATCACAACCATGTCATCTCTGTCTAGCCAAGAGGCCCTCTGACTCCTCAGTGCTAAGCTCTGAGAAATATTCTGGCTTCCTGTCTGTTTTGTTAGGCAGCGTTCCCAATGTGACTACAGGATCAATCAGTGCTCACAAACCAACAGATAGCACAATCAATTTAGGGATCTTGAGAACAGTTTAATAAGACGATTACTCAAACCTGTTGAGTACAGATACCTATAGAAGTATTATAGTAGTAACTGTTAGGGCACTAACAAGAGGGAGCAGTTATGAGAAAAACCATCTCAGAGTATCCATCTGAACCAACAGGCCAAAATAAGCTTAAATTTTTGACCATTGGATTAAGGAAATCCGAGGAACCCCAAGTGGACAAAGCTGAGGAACAAACATGTGGAATGATCCTCTTTCCACGATCACTCTTCTAGCGTTCTCAAGTGGCCACTCAAAGTCAAAGCACCAAGCCCAGGAGATGCGGCAACAACCAGCCTTCAGGTAAAAGGAAGAGGTGAGGGTTGGGAATATAGCAGAAATGGCTAATAAAGGACACCCAGAATGCCCACTATGGAAGAATAAGAGGCAGGCTGTTGAAGTCAATATAATTACTCAGTGTTCTGCAACCAGTATTGTGAGCTGGATACTGGGGAAAACAGTACCCCCACCTCCTACTTCCTTCTGGTTCCCTGGGATTGAAACTAGAGCCTTACACATGCTAGGCAGGCACTCTACTACTAATCTATATGATTAGTTCTTTTTTAACTTTTTTTTGCACAATATGTGAGATTTGTTTTTATTAATGTTTATTATTTGTGTGTGTAAGTTTGTGTGAACGTGGGCGTGGGTGTGCCAGAGTATATATATGTGTAGATCAGAGAATAACCTGTGGGCGATGTTTTCTCCTTTCACCAGGTGGGATCTGGAGACTGAACTTAGGCATCAGGCTTGGCAGCAAGTACTTTTACACACTGAGCCGTCTTGCTAGCTCCCACTTCTAATTTTGAAAGAATTAAAGTGACTGGCTCAGTGATTAAAGGCACTTTCTGCTATTCCAGAGGAGCCAGGTTTGGTTTCCAGTACTCATGGCAAGTAGCTCACAACTAATTGTGACTCCAGCTTCAGGGGTTCCATGGCCTCCATGGACACCTGCACTCATAGTTACACAGATACATGTAACATATGCATGAATTTAACAAGCAATCTTTCTTTTCTTTCTTTCTTTCTTTTTTTTTTTTTTTAAACCTAGAGCTTTGTTAAGTTGCTTGGGCTGGTCTTGAACTTACTCTGTAGCTAGGGTAGGATTTGACCTTGCAATCCTCCTGCTTCAGTCTACCAAATAGCTGGGGTCACAGGCCTTTACCAATGAGGCCTGGCTGAAGAAAACATTTCCTAAGACCCAGAGATAATGCTAGCATCCACAGAACAAATATGACTAACCTTTTCAAGCTGGTCCATCTTTTCTGACCATTCCTAAAACAAAACAAGAGGGGAAGTAGTTTCCAGGGAGGAGAATCTACAATGTCAAGACTCTCAGAAAACAACCAGCTCTTAAAAGTTATCCATCAACCAGAAAAGGGAATGAGAAATAGCAACATAAATAAGCAAAAAATACCCACAAAATTGGTTCAGTATTAAGAAAGCTAAATGTCCTAAAAGAGTTACCCACGAACACTGCTATTATTTCTTGAGAGTGGGCAGCTAGATCACTGAGTCAGGTCACAAGGCTGATGCTTAAGACATCAACTTACTGAAAGTCTAGGGATCATGACCAACAGTATTTGGTAATAATCCGTGCCCTTGGCTTGATTCTCTGGTGTATGACAAAAAAGAGGAGATATTATATTCTTTTTCACAAACCACAGAATACAAGGAAAATAACATTGGTATAAAAGAACCAATTTCAATAGCTGCTAATCATAATATACTTTTAGGTTGTTTTCTCTCATTTACATATATTCACACCATAGTTATCTACTGGATAGTTGTAAATGGTTCTTTTATATTTATAATTTAAAACAAATAGCACTTATCTATAGTGATAAAGATTACCACTATAAAACTGATGCTTACCCTAATTAAAACAATACTGATTAGCTGGGCAGAGGTGGTGCACGCCTTTAATCTCAGCACTCAGGAGGCAAAGGCAGGTGGATCTCTGTGTTGGAAGCCAGCCTGGTCTACAGAGTGTATTCCAGGACAGCTAGAGTTACACAGAGAAACCTTGTCTTGAAAAAACCAAAAACCAAACAAACCCCAATAACAAGCACAAAAAACCAAAAATACTACTGACTATATCAAACACACCCCATAGTTACTGTAATATTATTTTTCCCTTTTAAATTTTTTGTTTTGTCTTTATTATTATGGAGACAGGGTTTATCTGGGTCAGGTTGGCCTTGAACACGTGATCCTTCTGTATGCACCTAAGTGTTGAGATTATAGGTGTGCACCATACCTGGCTTACTTTACCTTTTGTTGTCATTCATTTAGCATCTCTCAGTAGCTGTTTCTATGGAGACCAAGAGTCCCCTTCTGGGGACTAGAGAGATGGCTCAGTGGTTTACAGCACTTGACTACTCTTCCAGAGGCCCTGAGTTCAATTCCCAGCAACCACATGGTGGCTCACAACCATCTATAATGGGATCAGATTCCTTCTTCTGATGTATACATAAAGTACATGAATAATTTTTTTTAAAAGAGTCCCCGTCTGTCTACACTTGGTTTGGGAGAAAGAGACAGATGGGCTATGTGATAAGAGTGACAGCATCTTATACTGGAAGAGCAGGTGTTTGTGGGTGTAGGTTTGGGGACAACTTTTTAGAGGATGAGACCCTTTTACTTATTTGTAGGCTAACTAGCAGATAACGAACACATCCATTTCTGTCTGTATTTTACAAAGATGCACAGAGAGAGCATTCTGGATACATTTTATGATTAAACTGTCAAGTCTGACTTCATAAGAAAAGGTCAAATGAATCCTTAAAGAACTTATATTAGTGGCTGGAGAGATAGCTCAGCAGTTGAGAGCACTAACTGCTCTTCCAGAAGACCTGGGTTCAATTCCCAGCAACCACGCTGCAGCTCCGTCATCTGTAACCCCAGTTCCAGAGGATCTGGTACACCCACACAGACATACAGGCAGGCAAAATACCAACACACATAAGTATAGATAAATCTTAAAAAACCCAAAAAACTTATATTCATTCTTTTCCTTCTAGGTTGTAAACACTGTACTTGGATCTCCATCATGATTTTTAAGTCAGGTCCCTAAATGAAATCTTTTCCTAGCCTTGGGTAGTACCACACAGAAAATACCTGGTCCTTCCTGGCTAATGCCAAAGCCAGTCCTTCTGCCATTTTGGCTCTGTTGGCTTGGAATGTCTCATTCTGCTCTTGAAATTTCCGCATGGAAGCTGTTAAAGAAGAGGCTCTATTTGAGATATGGAAATACTTCAGAAACAATATGACAAACAGCCCATGTGAGTAGTTTACAAATGCCACCAAATGAGAAAGGCAAGGCCATAGAAATGGATTATGAGACTGTGAGAAACTTGATTTCCCAGAGCCTTTCTGCCCTGGTAAAATGAGCTTAATCTGCTCTCTGATTCCTTACTTTTGCCTCTGTAACAGTGAGGACATCACACAGGTGAGGGCAGAGAGCACTGCCTACTGTGGCTGCTGTGAAGTGACAGGCACTGCCTCTTCAACAGAATTGAAAACAATAAAAAATCAAAACCAGTAACAACAATACCAAAACAAAATTGTTCTTCATTTTCTTACTTCTTCCTGTAACATCTTCCTTGGATGACAATACCCAAGGAAAACTTTAATTGGGATAGGTCAGGGCAATTTAACAAAATATATGTCCATTCTGTTGTTGGTACAGTGATGTCAGAGCTTTTCCACAGTTGATCAGTATAACAGTGATGAAACTACATTGAGAATATTTTCCTAGGTTAGACTCAAGGGCAATCAGTAAGTGGGTCAACTCAATAGAGATGAGCACAAAATAACCTCCTGTTAAGAAATATGCCCACAAAAGCAACAGAAATACACTTCTACTTGATAAATTCTAGTCAATCTGATTAAGTACACTATAGAGATGAGTTCTGATGGACACATGTAACAATATACTAATTCATTTAAAAAGCTAAAGCCTGAAAAGATTAAAGAAAGCAGGAAAAGAGATACGTACAATCCTGGTGTTTTTCTAATGCAATTTCAAGCTTCTCTTTTATCTTCTGCAAGTTTCGGACCTGTTCAGCATAGTCTTGGGTGAGGAGGGATGCACATACCAGGAGTGGACAAACATTAGGAAAGGAAGTTAATTAAACAAACAAAATGAATGAAAATGATGATGATTTTCTTAATCTGAAAACCAGTCCTGTTAAGGAAAACTAGGAAGAAAGCCTTCATTAACAATGAATGACACAAGCAAGCAAGAATAGTACAAACTTTCCATGGTATAAACAACGAGTACAATAAAGTAGATTTGTTTAGCCTTGACAGAGAACAACAATTAGGCCAGGCCAGGTCATTAGAGGTTCCCTGCTATGAAAAGCCCACCATCATCTTCATTGCTCAGTTCTAAGTTTCAGCACTCCTGTGGTCGTCTGAATGAGAATGGCCCATAGGCTCATATATTTGAATGCTTAGTCACCTCAGGAGGTGTACTATTTCAGAAGGATTAGGATTGGTAGGTATGATCTTGTTGGAGGAAGTGTATTTTTCCCCAACAATAGAAAGGTGACTAAGACAGTTCCCATTCCCTGTTGCCGGACAACAGATCAGGGGTGTTCACTAAAATCTCACTTGCAGACCATACAGCTGAGAGGCAGTGGTAGACAAACAGCAAACACCTTAGCACAGACTGCCTTTATGGTGCAGGTGTGCTCTCTTTCTCCAGAAACTGAGAGGTGGACGCCACCTCAAAGGGGAAAGAATTACCTGGGGTTCCAACGAAAGCAGTATGATATGGTGTAAAATTAGAAGTAGTTCAAATCCCAACTGTGTCATTTCTTTCCTAGGAACCTTAAGTAAATTACTCATCTGGAATCTTCATATGTTAACTGATATTAACCACATCTATTCCCCTCTCCTCTTTTCTCCTTCTCCCTGCCTCCCACCTACTCTTTCTCCCTCTCTCTGAGACGGGGTTTCTCTGTGCAGCCCTGGCTTGCCTCACACTCAGAGATTCACCTGCCTCTGCCTCCAAAATGCTGGAATTAAAAGTGTTCACCTAATTACATATCTGACCTAATCACATCTATTCAGAGGAAGCATTAAAGTAACTTGTATGCATTAAGTGCTGGGCACACAGTGATGAATAAAACATAGCTGCCATTGTCATTACTCAGTTACAATTCCTAGATGTTAAGTGTGCTGATAAATGTCAACTCTAAATGTCCTCTGCCATTGTTACTACACGACAAGTACTTTCCCAACACTAACAGTTATTTCACTTCTGTTTATTGGTGTTGTTTACAGGTACCAAGATAGAACCACCGACTTTATGGCCATTGACTCCCTGTGCGTCTTACCTTGCTGACCCTAAGAAGCTGATCCTGAAGAAAATTGCAGTGTGAACAGTGCTCTGGATCCTTGGTAGCTAAACAAATCTATTTCACATATAATCCATTGAATTTTGGTTTACTGTTTTTATCCCAATTAAATTGGCATAAAGTCAAGGACCAAAGGATACACATAAACCATGGGCCACATCATAGGATGAAGCTATCATAATGTGTTCATTGTCAAAAACCAATAGAAACGCTCACAATTCTATCATGAACAAGCCTTGCTCAGGTAAAGGATATAATGGGAGCTGAGTGAATTGTAGACTGAATAGAGACAGTGATGTCTGAATAAGAATGGCCCTCAACTGGGCCTGGGGTGCACACCTTTAATCCCAGCACTTGGGAGTCAAAGGCTGGCTCTCTGATTTCAAGGCCAGCCTGGTCTACAAATTAAGTTCCAGAACTGCTATACAAAGAAACTGTATGGGGCGGGTGGGGGACACCCCACACGTGTAAAACGAAACAGAATGGCCTCCACAGGCTCCTATATTTGAATGCTTAGTCACCAAGGAGCGGCCCTATTTGAGGGGATTAGAAGATGTGACCTTGTTGGAGGAGGTGTGTCATTGGAGGTGTGCTTTGAGGTTTCAAAACCCTCACCAGGCCCAGTCTCTCTTTGTTTTTGATCTGCACGTAGCTCTCAGCTACTTCTACAGCACCATGCATGCTTGCCATGATAATGGACTAATCTCCTGAAACTGTAAAGAAGCCCCCATTAAATGCTTTATTTTTCAGAGTTGCCTTGACTATTGTGCCTCCTCACAGCCAACAGTACAATAACTAAGACAGAGATGTAATGAAAATTAAATCTAAATATAATTCTCCCAAAGAAGCAGGTATTAAAGTCAGGAAAATCACTGTGAAGTCCTGGAGCAAGCCTCCCTCACACCAAGTGGCAGCCCAGCATAAACATCTGTTGATCATTCCCTATAGACAGTAGTCCCAATAACGTTCCACCTGCAAGTGAGCTATGCTAATAGTGGAACATGGCCAAATCTAGTCTACATACACTTTTCTAGTTTTTAAAAAAGATTCTTTAGGGACTGGAGAGATGGCTCAGTGGTTAAGAGCATTTGCTGCTCTTCTCAAAGGACCCAAGTTCAATTTCCAGCACCCATGTGGCAGCTCACAACTGTCTGTGACTCCAGTTCCAGGGCATCTGACACCTTCACACCAATGCATGTAAAACAAATTAAGATAAATAAAAAGACTCTTCAAATTTCATATTTTTTACTTTGTGTGCGGGAAGAGCAGAGAACAACTTGAAGGAGCCTCAGGGGTCAAATGCAGGCTGTCAGGCTTCCCAGCAGGTACCCTGACTCAGGGGTCAAATGCAGGCCGTCAGGCTTCCCAGCAGGTACCCTGACTCAGGGGTCAAATGCAGGCTGTCAGGCTTCCCAGCAGGTACCCTGACTTTGAGCACCCTGCTGCCTCAGCACCTTGCTATGTAGCCTAGGTTGGTGATGCATGATTAATAAAAAACCAGAGACAGAAACTGGGGTTCAACCTAAAGGTCAGAAAAGCAAAAAAGCCAGCCACTGGCTCCTATCTCTACCTCAGTTTGAGTGATCCTGCCTTCAGGAATCTCAGAATGAGACTGAGACTGAGAGCTGCCTCTTCCCGTTTTATAATCCTCTCTGGTTCAGGGATTAAGGGTGTGCACCACTACTGCCTGGTCTGTAAGGCTGGTCAACGTGGTTGTTTTACTTTATTATCCTCAGGCAAACTTTATTTGTTAAAATACAAATGAAATGCCACTACAGGTTGGCCTTAAATTTAGAATCTTCCTGTGTCCCTAAGTACTATTATTAAAGGCCTGCACCACCATACCAACCTCTACATGAACTTTAAACCCTTTTTATAGCCATGGGTAGAAAACTCAGGAGCAGAAAAAAACAGTAGCTTTTACCGGGAGGTGGTGGCACAGGCCTTTAATCCCAGCACTCGGGAGGCAAAGGCAGGTGGATCTCTGTGAGTTCAAAACCAGCTAGGGCTGTTACACAGAAAAATCTTGTCTCAAAAAACAAAACAAAACTAAACAACAACAAACAACTTTCAAATTCAATTTGAATTTACAATATTCAGTATACTAAAATTAAAAAAAAATCAAGGTAACAAAGTGGGCACAGAATGTTTTTTTCTGACCAAGGAGATCAAGTTCTGTGTGGAAGTTACTATAGTTATCCTATAATGCAGGCTTATAGAAGGGAAGGGTCATCTGTCCTATGTCTGCTGTTATGGCTTTTTAACACATACCAGAAAGTCTGGCCTCTAACTTCCGTATCTGTTCATTTCTTCTCAAAAGCTGGGATGAGAGGTCTTCTCTGGAGCTGCTTCCGTCGGAAGCCTGTTGGACAGATGAAAGGCGATCACATGATGAGCCAGCACCAGCTAGAAAGTAACACCTTTTCTCTTTTACACCATTATACAAAAGAGAAATCATTTTGTCTTCTAAAGCTCCTGGAATAAGGTGGAGAAGTCTTTAACAAAGAACCAAAGTCTTGTGCTGGTAAAGCTGCAGTATCCCCATTTACAAAACAAAGGGTTATTAATCCCAATCTCTGAAATGTACCAGAATTACACAGAAAACACGCATTCAGTAGCTCAATACATGACTAGGCATCTATTTCCCTCCAATGGCCAATTACTTCAAAATTTATGGAAATTTGGGTGGTGCACACTTTTAATCCCAGCACTGGGAGGCAGAGAGGGTGGATCTATATGAGTTTGAGGCTAGCCTGGTCTACACAGGGGGTTACAGGACAGCCGGGGCTATATTAGTGAGACCTTGTCTCAAAAATAAATTTACTCATGGGAAGCCAGGCAAAGTGACACAGGCCTTTAATCCCAGTTTAGGAAGCTGGAGTTTAGAGGCTAGCCTGAGTTATATGGTGAAAGCCTGTCCTTAAAACAACAACAACAACAAACCTAAGCATTTATGTGTACCACTACTATTACTTTGGATATCACATGTTACTGCTAAGATGAAACTTACTTTGTGTGTGTATGGAGGGGGGGGTAAATTATTTTTATTTTATGTGCATTGGTGATTTGTCTCCATGTATGTCTATGTGAGGGTGTTGAATCCCCAGGAACTGGAGTTACAGACAGTTGTGAACTGCAATATGGGTGCTGGGAATTGAACCTTCGTCCTTAGGAAGAGCAGTCAGTGTTCTTCACCAAGCCATCTTTCCAGTCCCAATTTCTTTTCTTTTTTATTGTTTTTGCAATTTAGGCTGGCCTTGAACTTGGTTATATTATTGCCTCAGCCTCCTGAACCCTGGGATTAAAGGCATTAAGTCACCACGCCTCACTGTTATACTGACTTTTTTGTTTTTGTATTTATTTATTTGTGTATATGTGTGTACATTTGTGTAGAAGTCAGAGGACAATTTGTGGGAGTTGGTTCTTGTCTACCTTATGGGTCCTAGGGATCAAACTGAGGTTGTCAGGCTTGGTATCAAGTGCCTTTACCCACTAAGCCATCTCACTAGCTTAAAAGAAAGTAGTGGTGGGATGGGATATGTAAAACCCAAGTAAGCAAGTAGGAAAATTTCATGAGAAAAATCTAATTGGCAAGTTACTTAAAAATATTTTTTAAAAACTGGGGCTATAAGGACTTATGTTTGGATCCACAGCACCCACATAAAAGCCAGCTACGGTGTGCATTTCTGGAACCCCAGTAGTAGGTTGGAGGGGGAAAACAGGCAGATATCATAGCAAAATGGTGACCTCCAGGTTTAGTGGGTAAAAGTGCTTACGAGGCAAGCATGAGTATCTCAGTTGAATTTCCCAGCACCTACATAAAAAACCAAGCATGTCTGCATGTACCATAGTGTTGGGGGAGGAGGGTAGAGACAAGTAGATGCCAAGAACTCCCTGGCTAGCCTGCACAGCCCAAAGAGATTTCTTAGTGAGTGAGAGACCCACTCTGAAAGAAGCCAGAGGAAGAAGGTGGCACCCAATGTCTTTCTCAGGCGTTTGCATGTGCGTGTGTACCTAGGTACCCACATGCATACACAAACACACTGTATACCAAAAACAATAGGTAGCAATAGAGGATTCCCAAAGTTGACCTCTGGCCTAAATATATGTCTGCACAAATATGTGTACACATATACATATATCACATATATGTGGAGGTGGACAAACAAAATTTAAAATACTTTAAGAAAATCTTTTTCCTTTTTTTTTGAGACAATGTTTTCCTATGTAGTCCAGTCTGGCCTTGAATGAAAGATCTTCCTTCCTCACCCTTTGAAATGCTAGGATTACAGGTGTGTGTCACCCTGATGACACCCAACTCTTTGCTTTTATTATAAAAGTTTCCAGAAACAGCAAAGTGGGGAGAGTGGCCTAATGGTCATTTTCCATTTTCCCCTCAAGTGCAACATTGATTTTTTTCACATTTGCTTCTTCAATTCTTATTTAGCCAAGGTTCAAATGATAGACATCAGAAATCTTCCATTCTGAACTCTCAAACATATTTCTAAAGAATGGTATTTCTCTACTTATGCAGAATTCTGTTACTACACCAAACACAATTTAAAATAATACTAATAATCACTCTTTCATACTGCATCTTCATTTCATCCCCAAGATGGTTTTATATGAGGTTGAATAATTCACAAACCATTTTAAACATTTATTTACCTGTTCATCTACATGACATTCAATATTTACTGGGAGTCAGTTTCTTTCTTTTTTCTTCTGGTACTGAGTAAACCTAGAAAGTCAAGGCTTTAGAAAAACATTCTGTACTAGAGACTGAACTAGGGCCCCACTTATGCTAGGAGGTGCTTTGCCAGTGAATCTTAGCCTGAGGTTCAACATCGACAGCCGGTTAAGTCTGTGGAGTCACAGCACTGGATGCACCTGTTTCACCACTTAGCTCATTACACAACCGCCCTGCACACTGTCTTCCTCACGGGCAAACAGTGAATGTGACTGACTTCACAGAGTTGGATGAGGGTACAGAAAGCCACACTTGTCAGTCCATAAAACAGAAGCTGCCACAGACTTACTCCTCACACACCGTTGTCTTCTGCTAGCTGTCTTCTCTGTTTAGCTGCTGTAACTGATACCATGAATAGGTAGCTTGTAGATGGAGAAATGGATTTCTCAGTTCTGAAATCTGAAAAGTCTAAGACCAAGGCCCTGGGATAGTTCAGTGTTTGGAAAGGGCTCACTTTTTGATTCATGAATGGGCATCTTTCAGCCTCACCCTGAATGGTGGAGAAGGAAAGGCAGTGTCTGGAGCCATTCGTAAGGGCACGGATTTTAAATACCCAGGGCTCCTGACTTAATCCTCTCTCAGAGGTTCTTCTTCCTAATGTCAAACAGTGGTGAGCTGTGGGGGACATAAACACAAATTGTTTTGATTATTACTGTGAATGAAATATCCTAGGCTTTAGCATTTGTTACATACTAGGAACAATGGTGAAACAGGCTTCCCTAACCAGCAGCAGCAACAACAGAAGTTGATTATGCAAAGCTGACTAAGAACTGGGTACTCAAGAAAAACACAATTGATGATCTCATTACAGCAAATCCCGAAGAAGAAAAAAAAATGCACAAATTAACATCACCAACGATGAAAACTAAATTAA
>LOEQ01016027.1:0-14738 GCA_001685075.1 Bramus lutescens | reverse complement strand
AGAGAGAGAGAGAGAGAGAGAGAGAGAGAGAGTCATAAGGAGACAGAAAAAGTTAGTGTCCCTTGCAGGTCAAGACCCATCAAAGCAAGGGCTAGCTAGATTACCCTTTCTCTAATGACTGACCCACATGATAGCCACTTTGTTCCCAAAGGAACTTCTTTGCAGAATCCTTTCTTCCCAGTGTCTATGTACATACACTACCTATGGCAGAACAAAGTCAGGCCATAAGGTACTCCTTGGCTCTCTGCAAGCCCTTAGTGGATTGAATCCCAGCAAGGACCCCTTACCCTTGCTTGCCCTGCCCCGGCATATCTGCTTGGTTGCTGTCTCAGGCCTGTGTTCTACAAACTCATGTGACCCATCACTTTGTTCTAAGGTATAGTTCATAAGCTGTGGCTTAGGAAGCCTCTCTGAGACGTGCTCATCAACATTCATTCTCTCTCATAGGCTCAGATGCCTTACACTGGGGGAATTTGGCGTGAGGGCACCTGGATGCGTTTGTCACTGTCAAAGTCCTTTTAAAGAAGTGTAAGCATCCTGACCTGAAGTCAGGCAGGACAGTCACTGGTGTCCCACCCTTTGGGAAACTCCTCTGTCTGCTCTCCCTTCCTTTGATTCTGCATTTTCATTCAAACAAGATCATTCCCCAATATGGCTCCTCAACACACACACACACACACACACACACACACACAGGAATGAAACTGTCCCAAATTGTGTGTGATGGCTGAGATCCCCTCCTAGCAGGCAAATAACAGCACAAGCTTGAAAGTGCCCAAACAGAAGTCTGCTTGATGTGCTAAAAGGTATTATTTTCAGAGTTGCTCTCTCACATGAGCAGGAACTTCTCTGGGAAGGGAAGGATTTTACTAGCTCAATGTACATACATGTATGTAGATGCTCACATACTAGAGAGACCTCAAAGACAGCAGTTAATGTGAAATATGCTATCACATTAATGATAAATGACCTCAAAGCAGCATGTCTGATAGTAGCAAACCTTAGCCTCTCGCTCCCAACTAGGAGGGTCAGTGGGCTTTGCTGCTCTTGACTCCAGGCTGTTAGCTTTAGCTATGTTCCTTGTGTGTCCAGACCTGGGGTCTGGCAGACTGCTTGGGGCCTGCTTTCCACATGACAATGACAGAAACAATAGAGGGGTAGAGGAGAAACCACAGTGAGTCTTAAGGACTTGTCCCCAAACTGGTCTGATGTCCCTTCTGTCCACCTTCTCTTAGCCAGAGAGGCTTGTTTGACCAGGTTCAGCATCAGTAAGCCAGGGTGAAGAAGGGAAAGGATTCAGCCATCGTACAATGCCATAGAGGTCTCAGGGGCATGGCAAGGGCTCAGAGGTAGGTTTGGGAACAGGACAATGGGGACACAAGTGTTAGAGGATGAGTTAAGGAAGACTGGGACTGACTGTGACAGGCATTGCTACCTTGCCAAGGACGGTGGCTTTTATCATGTAGGCAGCTGAATGACACTTAGGGGTAGGACCTGGCTTGGCCATGTTTTTCTTTGCTCCAACCGCTCCAAGGAACACAAGAGCATGTGGTGGCTGAATGGAAATCATTGCCTGCTGCCAGGGACAAGCAGAAGCCTTGGGGACAGGTCTGGGCTCTTGGCCAGCGTCACTCTGGGTATGCATGTCACATACAAACTTAGCTCTGACTGGGCTCATAGATTAACTGAGCTCCCCGAGGGTGCGTAAGGAGCTCCAAGGGTAAGGACTGGAAGCACCATACTCTCCGTAAAACTAAGCGCTCAGCCAGAGAGAACCCTATGCTTCAACCTCGGTCCTGCTTAACTAGAGGATCAGTTTCCACACTGATAAAATGGTTTTTGTTCCTGCACTTCCTAGACTTAGGGCCAGGATGAAGTAATGTAGGCCAAATTGGAATGACTAATGAATTTTCGTAACACTTGAATTGTTCTTTCTCTCTTTTGCAGTACTGAGGACCGAATCAGGTCCTTCCATACCCCAGGCATTGAGCTATACCCCGTTTTATTCCATTTTCCTTTGGAGATATGGTCTTGCTATATATCCTAGACAGGCCTTCAACTCCTCCTGCCTCAGTCTCCCAAGTAGCTAGGGTTCCAGGCTTGCAGGCCAGGCCCACTAATCATCCCTTATATCGGGATGTAAGATGCTTACATGGAGGTTTGCTCTAGGGGAAGCCAAGGGAAAGGTACTCTTCTAGTGCGCTAACCCTGGGCAGATGGTCCTCAACGTGTGACGATTTAATCTAAGTTCATAACAACAATGAAGAAGTACACATTTGGGGAGCAGACTTAATAATCTTTCTTGACACACTCATTACGTAGCTCTAGCTGGCCTGTAACTTACTATGTAGACCAAGCTGGCCTGTAATTCAGAAAGACCATCCTGTCTGCTAAAAGTCTTGGGGTTAAATATGTGTACCTCCATGTCCAGCCAGACTTTGACTTTTGAATTTATATCTTTGTCCATGCTGTTCTTCTCTCCAGATGCTGGACAGAGGCAGCAAGCTGCCACCTCCAGTCAACCTTGTGGTCATTGAGGAAACAGTCCATACTCCAGAGTGCTCTGTTTATCAACCATGATGTCCTTCAGGTTAGACATGGAGCATTTTCAGCATACTTTCATGTATAGTGCATGTCCTTATCAGGATTTGGTCTCATGGTGCGTCTAGAAGCAGCTGTGGGTTTTGTGGTCCTAGCCCCGGCAGGGACACCATTGAAAAAGACACCAAGTATGGCTCCAGGAGAGGAGGAGAAGACCCCAGTGCTCACACCACCAGCAAAGCTGGAAGGATGCTGAGCACCAAGACTCTTCATATTTAGCAAAAATCAAGGCTGTACCAGCAACAACTGTGTGAAAATTGATTGCCACTTACCAGACCCCAATGGCTAGGAGAGAAAGACCCTAGGAGATGTCATAAGGTGACTACCAAAGAGCTCCTGTCACTGTGATGGCATTTCCACAGGCAGGAGGGATGACTAGGAGCTCACCTTGGTTGGCTCCTTTAGAATGAGATAAAATGTAATGACCTTTCTTCCACTCCATGCACTTGAGAAACAAATGACATGGGTGAGGGTGTGGATAGGGGTCCTAAGCTTCGGGTATGATCCTGAAAAAGGAATTAACAGAGAGGAGGAAGGGCAAGACAGGAGCTCAGTTGGTGCTATAGAAGTGTAAAGTGTTGGGAGTACTCGTTTCAATTAAAAATAACCTTGGGAAAGGAGACACCCTGAAGTGGAGTTTGTTTGTATATTTTGCATCTGACAACGGAGAGAGCCCCAGAGAGATACCTTGGCCAGTTGCAGATGGAGACTTATTCAATTCTGGACCTGCTAGTGGGAGCATCAGGTTCCTCAAGTGGACTCATTCTTTGAGAGACAGGGTGGAAACTAATGCTGAAAGCCGATAGCTTCAGTTGGTTTGGATGCCAGGTTAGTGCATCTTCAGGAAGCTGGATCATTCCCAGAGGTGGCGAGTGCAGAAGGTCAGCTCGCCATCCTGGGGATGCCTGCTTGCAGCAAGCAAGCTCTGACCCATTGTGGCCAGGTAAAAGCGTAAGATGTGGACTGCTGAAATTATCTGAACAGCAGTTGGGAGATAGATTTCCAACCCTGATACTTTGATGACTTAATGGAACTAATGGGACTAACAGACCCTAGAGAAGGCCCGTGACAAATTCCCCCTCATACTGTTAGCATCAATGGAAGGATCTGGACTGTACAAATTACCTTCCTAGATTGCTTGCTTTTATAAGACCCAACAGAATATAATCTTATCAAATTGAATTCACATGCAATGAATTGAGAAAAATGAAAAGAGTGGGTGAAAGCTAAAAAGGTTTGGGTTTTATTTTGGGCTCGTTCTCAACAAATACACACTCTATAATTTAAAACAAATTTTGCAAATGCAACCATGTGACACACAGCGATGTCTCACTCAATAATGGAATGTGTACTCCACTGTAGGCTTATCAGCTTATATTGCCTAGTGACATCCTAGCCACCTTAGTCGGTGTGAGTCCTCTCTACAGGCCTGCATAATGATGCAATTACCTAACATTTCTTTAAATGTGTCTCATCATTGAGTAACAGCTTCCAGCTACCCAATTCTGACCAGCTGCGGCTTGGGAAGAGAGATGATTATAACACTAAGATGCTGGAATAAATGAAAGAAAACAGCCTTGTTTCCTTACAAGGGAAAATTTCTTGAGGGTAGATATTATAAGTCTGTCTACTCCCTTTGATCGAATCCCCAGGAGCGAGGATGTATGGGAAGACAGAATATGAGTGTGTAACATCAGATTGAGGAGGAGATGTTAAAGAATGTGGGGTTTAAGAAGAGCAGAGGACGCAGCTCACTCTGTCAGGGTGGTGTAGCCAGAAGACAGGTGGTGGGTGTCCGTCAACTTGAACATGGGGATCCCGAGGAAGACAGATTTCAGCAAATGTCTGGTTTTCGTTTTCATTTTCCTCCTCTTCCTCTCTACCCTGCTCCTTCTGTTATTCCCTTTCAAGGTTTGTTCTTGTACCAAATGTGTCCTAATTAAAACAAAAAAGATTGTTTATAACTTCCCTATGCCAAGTATCCTTTATGAAAGTCAATTTTGTTTAGATTGTTTATAGTGTGGGATAATTTATGGCAATATTACTAAAATAGATCAAGGAATTGGGTTCTCCTTTTAATGCCTCCATGAAAATAAGGCTTGGAAAATTTCTTCTTTATTTTACAAATATTCTTTTATGGAATATTTAATGTCTGTCAAGCTCTATGACACATTTGGGAAACATTTCCCAAGTGCAAAAAATAGGAAGAGTGATATTGTATCTTCAGCCTTCCGAAACATGTCTTCTTAATTATTGGCTAAGACAAGGTAAAGCAGAGGCCTCTGTGGTCTTCTGCCTCAGTGGTCCATTCTGAGGCTCTGGGAAGGACCCACAGGCCTCTTACCCAAGGCCAGCTGGGGTGGAGCAGTGGACCACAATAGGGGCTTCTCTGATAAAGGAGGAGTCCTTGGGCCAGGACATTCTGGGGGAAGATGGTGCTTTAACAGAGGGTGATAATGCCCAGACCTGAAACTTTGGAGAATTCAGTCTTATTAAGCACAAATGAGATTTTAAAATAATGGCATGTGAGGTGGATGAAAATTCTGACAATGAATTTGGAACCATGAAACCTATGTAGAAATCTTGTGATGAAGAAGCAGAAGATTAAGGGTCTGCTTTGGCATCACAGAATCACACATTCCGGAAGTGGAAAAGACACAGAGAGATGGATCAGGGTGCTGTCATCTTCAGGTGTGGACTAAGATGCCACACTCAGTATCTTCTTTCTGTCTGTTGTCAACTTTCATGGGACCTCACAAGTGGATAACAACAATTATTATCACTTATTTTATTATTATTACTATTGAGATTGCTGAGAATGGTGATGTCATGCAATCTTACACAAACATCCAGCTAGGAATCGCTGGTTCCAATAAAACCAAAAGACATTGGGGAAAATCTTCCCTAAAACAGCCATAAAAATTGTAGAAAATATTTAACATCCACCTACATGAAGTCACTTAAGATCTAATAAGACGGATAATTGCCAGGTAGCATCTGAGGAACAAGAACTCCAGGGATGAATTTGGAGTAACAAATTCTGAGGGAGCAGCTTGAGGGAACTGGGGGAGATTCTATAGGAGTCTAGAGCTTTCCAGGGAAGGCGGACGGTCTCTCTGGGATTTTTTCATGTTAGGTCCCATCCTTAGAATAAGAATGAAATAGAAACAAATAAACTCATCCAGGACCTCAGACATTTTTTAATTATCTCACATTCTGAAGTTAGACAGGATTCCCAGATCTTTAAATGCCCTCTGATGGAAGTAAAGAAGCTTCTTTGGAAAAAGAGGGTGCCATGGGGCTCCCCAAGTTTATTTCTACAAGTTCATAGGATACTATACTTATACTATAAGATTGTGTCTCCTTGGAGTATTAGAAAAGCTGCACTCATAAAAACGTAAACAACATGGCTTCCTAAACATGACCTGAACAAAGACAACACCAATAGACACGCTAACTTGGAAGCAGAGAAGCTCAGGAGGCCTCCACCCTAGACAAAGAACTACAGGCAGCTACCAAATGCAGAGAGTGGGAGAAACAGTCTTTTCTTGGAAGATCTCACCAATTGGTTATCTAACGCCAAGTAGTCAGCCCTGAAAATAAACACCAGCAAGTAACATTGTACAGCCTGAGCAGGCTGTATTCATGTATTTAGGAAAGAGAGAGAATGTGTGTGTATGTGTGTGTGTGTGTGTGTGTGTGTGTGTAAAACAATCAAAATGAGACCATGTATTTGAAAGAGAGGAAGGGAGGATACATGGGAGTTTTGGAAATTAGGAAGGGGAGAAATTATGTAATTATATTATAATCTCAAAAAAAATTTAAAATATTTAAAAAAATAAGCTAACAAGGTAAAGAGAAGGAAAGCAACAAAATAAACAAGTAGCAACAACAGACATAGGCCTACAGGGTTCCCTACGCTGAAGTCAGCAGATGCAAATAATGAAATAATATATGTATATATGTATGCACTATATACCACAGAAAATAGACTTTTTTTTTCAAGAAATAAATCTTGAGCTTGGAATTTAGTTTATTGATAATTTACCTAGCTTGTGTGAGGACCTCGGTTCAACCCCAGAACTATAAGGAAAAAGGAAAATGAAGTAAATCTATAAATGTATCATAAAGTCAGTAAGCAGATTTTAGTGGACAATGACTAGGCTACAGTAGCCAGAGTTTAACAACAAAATGAGCACAACTGAGAGAAAATAATTAACTAGAAAAATATGTGAGAAGGGACCATCCATAGCCAAGCATGAAAAGATAGAAGGATAGAGGTGACTGGTGGAAATGCACAAACCTTTAGGGTAGAATGAAAAAGTCCTAAGTGCATAAAGGAGAGGGAGGTGGCTCCTTCGGTGATGTGCCCGTCACGGCATAAAAGCTTGAGTTTGGATCCACCCATGTAACCTGGAGCAGGCACACACAGTCTCCAGTACTGAGGTGGGGAGGAGAAAGGAAGTTGGCACATACAGACTCCAGCACTGAGGTGGGGAGCAGGATGGGTCCCTAAAGACCATTGCCCAGCCAGTCTTATGAAGCTTGAACTCCAGGTTCAGTAAAAGACCCTGTTTCAAAATGAAGTAGAGAACAAGGAAGATGCATAATACTGACCTCTGGCTTTCATCTGAGCTCTACACACTTGTGCACAAACTCATGTGTATACAGAACACACACACACACACACACACACAAAGTCTTGACTATGTGGAATCAGAATCAGAGGAACAAAGTAAGGAAGAAACATAGCTTAAAGTGATAAAGGCAGAGAAACTTCTGAGCAGTGATAAAAGACTTGGGGTTTCAAATTCAAGAAATTCTCTGTTACACAAACAGCAAATGAATTCACATCAAAGGACTATCTCTAAAGACAGGCAAGAAGAGAACACTGCAGAGAAACGAGAGAAAAGAAATGCCAGCAAGAATGGGACACAAAGTCGGTGGAATGGTGAAGCTGCCGTAAGTGTTTAGAGGAAGAACTTGCCGTTTTCTGGCGGTAAAAACATCTTTAAAGGCAGATGATGCATGTTTTTAGACACACTAACTGAAATTACTTGTGACCAGTCACCCTACATTAAAGGAAATAGCAGAAGTATTCTATAAGTTGAAATGAAAAGAGCCCATAGAAGTTGCATGGAGTTAGCAACTTGATAAATATTGATTGCATAGAATATTTTTGGTGGCAAAAACACAGGAGACTTAGATGACAAAAATAAACCATGAATTATGTAAAGGACTCTATGGATAGAAACATGTTATTAGATTTGGTAAGTCAAGAATGCAGGCTGCCATCCCTGGAGTAACCACTAAATTAAAAATACATGGGACCCACCTAGGCCTTCTTCATATATGGGACAGTTATGTAGCTTGGTTCTCTTGTGGGAATCCTAACAGTGGGAACAGGAATTGTCTCCAGCTCTTTGACAGGCCTTTGGAACCCTACTCCTCATACTAAGTTGTCTTGCTCAGCCTCAATACATGGGGAAATGCTTAGTCTTACTGTAACTTGATATGCCATGTTTTGTTGATACTCATGGGAGACCTGCCCCTTTCCTACACAGAAATGGAGGAGGAGTGGATTGGGGATGGGAACAGAGGAGGGATGGGGGAAAGGACTGGGAGGAGAGGAGGGAGGGGACACTGCCACCAGGATATAAAGTAAACAAATAAATAAATTTATTAAAAAATTTCTAAACCCACAAAAAAAAAAAGAAAATAAAAATAAAGTTCTATTAGGGAAATAGTCTAGAGTTCTAGTGTGCAATCTGAGGACCACATTAATAAAATTCTGCTGATACAGGGACTTTGAAGAAATAAGCAGATTTTTAGTGACATTTCTTCCACATAAGTAAGTGAAGTGATAGATAGGTTGCCTGGCTTCATTATAATATTAATTTTGCTATCTGTATGTATCCTGTAGCATCATGTTGTACACTTAAGGTGTGCAAAAAATGTTTTCCTAGGAAGTTAAATTTTAAAACATCTAAACACATCCATGGAGAAAGATAATAAAAAATAATGAACTGAATGAAAGAAGACAGGAGACAAATTGAGAAGAGCATAGCAGGCTGCAGGGATGGCTTAGTGTTTAAGAGCACTCGCTACTCTTGCAGAAGACCCAGGTTTGGTTCCCAGCACCCACATGGTAGCTCTCAACAACCTGTAGCTCAAAATCCAGGGTATATCGCCCTTTACTGGCCTCCTATGAGGTATGTGGCACACAGACATGCGGGCAAAACACCACACACATAAATAAAATAAATCTAAAATTAAAAAAAATAGCAAAAGGTATACCCATCTCAACTCCTTGAGAGAAACTGCTCACATTTTTTTTTTTCATTTACAGCTCACTAGTGTCCTGGAGCACATGAACCTCAGGGCTGCCCTTGAAACTGACCTTCTCAGCAATGCTCTGACTTCCTAAAGACCTCTGTAGTATCTTTCTAAAACCTAAATTGTGAGTGGATCCATAAGCTTTGTAAGCTTCCGCCTCTGAAACTGAGTTTAAAGGCAATTTCTGGATTTAATAGAACATTTCGTTTCTGTCAAACACATCTGCAACCTCACACCACCAACATCTCACTGCCGGAAACCTTGGTGTGTTAGAGAGGGAGAGATGGTCTGGCAGCAAGAGCCTCAGGAGCTCAAGCTGGGAGCATGTGGGAGGCACGTTTAGTTAACTTATGGGATCACTTTTCGTTTGCTTATTAAGGTTTTGAGAATTTTATATTTGATTACCGTATTTACAGCATTCGCACTGACCATTTTCCTCTTCAACTGCTCCTGTATCCCCCTCCTTCCCAAATTCATGATCTCTTCTTTATTACTTACATATAAATATACATATACATCATCATCATTTATGTCCTGCAATGTGTAAGCATGCATGGGCAGCCTATTTATGGCGGTTCTCCTGTTGTTCCTATCCTGGGCAATCCTAGATGCGTGTGTTATTGTCCTACCCAAGGTTCCACAGTTTTCCTTTATGCTGTCATGAACCTCAGGGCTGCCCTTGAGTGATTTTTGGGCCTTCCCCTTATCCTTATCCTGTGTACTCCTCCAAGCAGTGCTCTCTTCAGGTGTCTCCCATCATCATTCTCACTTCATGGCAGAAGTATCTCAAGTGCCATTGCCGTATCCTGTAGTTGACTTCCTTCTGTAGATGGAGATGTTTCTTAATGCCATCAGACATGTACATATGGATACATAAATACAACCTGTCAAGGCCATTTAGCTTTGCTTGATGGATATGTTTTCAGGGATGCTCACTTGGGATTGGCTAACCAATCAAGCGACTCAACCCTGGAGAAGACTGAGTCTCCCTCTCTCGACAGCCATTCATTGTGGTCGCTCTTCATCTAGGGGAAGAGGCCTGTGAGATGTTCCCCCATCCATGATGGCATGTCTTCTGGTGCTGTCACTGTGCAGGAATGGCTTAAGCAACCATGTTATTGTGAATTTATGGGTGCCACTTCCCTGTCGTGTGTAGACAATGACTACCTCACAGCAGAAATCCTAGTTCTTTGGGCCTTGCAATCTTTCTGTCCACCCCCCCCACTTCATGTTCTTTGAGCCTTAAAAATAGGGGTTGTGTTGTAAATGTATTCACTGGGGCTTGGTACCCCAGGCTCAGTTCCCTGCATTTTGGCTGGTTGCAGATTTCTTTAAAGGTCTCTGTGTGCTTTAAATGAAACTTCTTTGATGAGGGGTGAGAGCTACAATTACCTATGGGTGTAAGGATAGGTATTTCCAATGCAATTAGGAATTATATAGGCTGCTTTTCAAAGGTAACAATTTGCTGCACAGCCTGCCCCCCCACCTCTTCAGCCCCTGTTCCTCAGAGAAAGAGATTGCTATTGTGGAAAAGCAGAGGGGCCCCAGCTTCCTTGAACAATGTTCTGTCAGTTACCATTGAGATCCCAAGGGGAGCGGGGCATGGCACAGAAAATTAACCACACTTGTGGATTTGGCTAAATTTCTCCTGTTAAGGATGGAAGAAATATCGTGCTAAAGCATGCAGGGCAGTGGTGGGAGGGAAGGAGGGAGGGAGGAAGATGCATCCACAGGAGATGAGTGAAGAAACCCCAGTTGCCTTTCTGGGGAAAGATGGGCATTCATAGACTTCAAGGAACTGTCCAGGCCTAACATTGCCTCCAAAAAGCCTTCATCCTTCATCAAGACAGCTGGTGGAACTCTTCTTGGGAAGTCTAGATAGAACGTGGAGCTGTTATGCTCTATGGAGTTTGCCAAGATACTTAAAATCCCTATAATCTTCCTCTACCCCAGGGATAATGCTGGAGAGTTTTTACTGTGCTATGCAAGATGAAGGACAGCTAGGAAAGTTGACAGAAATCGAATCAGTATCACGTCTGTGACACGAAGCCAAGTTCTGCTGCCTGTCCTCCGAGTGTTCTCTCCAGTCTGCAGCTGCTGTCAGGACTGGGCTATTTCTCAGTGCTCCCAACACCGCAACACCGCTCTACCTAAGGGGATGCACAAACACCTGCCTTGACTCACCCTGTACTCCCTCCCTGGGGTGGCAATTATGCCCCGGGCTAGGTTGGCCAGTGAACTGGCACTCTAGTTCTAGCTGTGAGTCTTAATAATATAAAGGGTTCATGTAGATGTTATAAGAAAAAAAACATCACTTTGTTAACTGGGCTCTTTGCCCATCCTTGGGCTTATGAGGAAGTGAGAATCCGAGTTCTTTTAGATCAGGGATGACATTTTAGTATCAGAACTGTTTCTAAGGCACATGGTAGAGGTTGGGGGGTGTAAGGCTGAGTGCAAAGGGGAGTCTGTGTCAGCAGAGTCTGGAACAAGCGCTTTCACTCCCACCTAGCCAAAAACGTGTTAGGGTTTCATCCCAAGTGGTAATGCCGGCTGAATGGGCCTTGTTCTCAAGGCCGAATATTTGAACCTTGGCTTCTCTGCTGTGGGAAGACTTTACTCAACATCCAAACAGTGAGAATTGGCTGGGATTCAGCAGCTCTGTTTCCTAGACACAATGTCTGCGTGCTTACATGCCTTTATCCTTTCTTCATCCTCAAGGATGTGTTTGGCTGTAGACACACAGCTCAAGCAAAACTGAAGTTAGAATTTGAACAAGACGAAATATGTCTGGTGGTTTGAATAGGAATGGCCCCCTTATGTGCAGCCATAGATTTGAATGCTTGGTCATTAGGGAGTGGCACCACTTGACCGGCATTATGAGGTGTGGCCTTGCTTAAGCGCATGAGGCCTTGTTGGAGGGAGTGTGTTGCTGTGAGTGTAATTTGGGGTTTAAAATGCTCAAGCCAGGCCCAGTGTCTCTCTCTCTCTCTCTTCTTGCTGCCTGTGGATCAGGATGTAGAATCTCTCAGTTATCTCTCCAGCACCTTGCCTGCCTGTGAGCAGCCATGCTCCTCACCATGATGACAATGTGCTAAACCTTTGAACAGTAAGCCAGCCCCAATTAAATGTTTTCCCTTATAAGAATTTCCATGGGCATGGCGCCTCTTCACAGCAATAGAACACTGACTAAGACAAGATATCTGAAGTTAACTCTAAACATGGTTCTGAGGGATTGGTAAGGGGTGCGTGAGAGAACGGGAGAGCTAGGGCAAAGAATGTTGGTACAGTTCTGAGGACTTCATGTGCAGGTTCCATTGCTCACAGTGATTAGCAAATGTGTACCTTAGCTTTTTATTCAAAAACATCAAGGAGAGGACTGGAGAGATGGTTCAAGATTTCAGAGCATTTGCTGCTCTTAGCGAGGACCCAGGTTCAGTTCTCAGCACCCAAGTGGTGGCTCACAACCTCTGTATTTCCAGTTCTAGGGAAACTGATGGCTTCTTCTGACCTCCTCGGGCTCCTGCAGGCTTGGTGTGTAGTGCACACACCCAAGCACACACACATACAGTGGAATAATAAATGCTTGAAAAGCATTGAGGACACCCTAACCACATGGATGCTTATAAGATCAAGGAAGAAGAAACAACATGCCCATGGGAGAGACACTTTTCATGAACGTGTACTCAAGGGAGCAGGAAAAGTACCTTGACCTGAGTATTTCCGTTTGTCTTCAGACTCCATCTTATCTGCAGGGTAAAATTGAGTTCAGGTTCTCAAGCCCTAGGGGAGCTGAGAGCTTCCAATGGCTGACCAACCTCCTCCCCAAACCACTGACATAGTCACTGTGCATTTTTAGTTCTTCAGAAACATCATGGCTACTCCTAACAACAAGGAACAAGTGAATATGATTGGTTGGACCGAAAGGCTTCCATTGTATATCTATTAACAATGATGGAACCCACAAAGAAGCCCCTCATCTCTAAATCCTGGTGGGTGAAAATGGAACTGTAACTTGGAAACAAATGTTTGTGATTTTTGTGTTTCTAAACCCTCTGCTTCTGCCCCAGCTCAGGGCCGTCAGGAGAAACAAGGCTCCCGTGTCCTTGCCCTGGAGCCCTGATCGATCAGTGATCTGCTTAGGGTGAATTATTAAAGTGTTTGGAACCCAAAAGTGTTGTCTCTCTCCTTCCTCATGGCACATAATGGGCTAGGTGTCACCATACTTTAAAATGTAATTAAAACAATGCAAACAGGAAGTTAGCATGGCTGCAGAAAGGCAGCTAAACTGGAGTCTGTATGAAATTATCTGAAGTACTAGTGAGTAGCGAAAAGTGTTGGTTGATGGGCTTCTATATTAGCATATTGTATTCTGACCGCTTCTCGGTGCTTCAGTTCCCATTCTGAAAAACAGTCGTAATGATAATTATAAGATTTCCAGAAAGACTAACTAGCACATGCATCACTTATGGATGGAATTAGTGAAGTTTAACTCATAGCAATGAAGCAGATAATGACAGGTACCAGAGAGGAGGAGAGAAGAGGAGGGGGAAGAAGAAAAGGGGAGGAGAGGGAGAGGGGAGGGCAGTACAAAAGGAGGAAAGAGGAGAAGAAAGGAGAGGATGAGAAGGAAGGGCCATTTTGTACAGTTTCATGCAGAGGGAGAACAGGTTTTGAGATCTATCACACAGCAATATGATCAACCCTAGCAGTGAGTAATAAGGCATTGCATATGTTTTAGAATAACTAAGTCCATTTCAAACATCATTTCCTAAAAATGAGAGTCAAGTGAGGTGATTGGTATGCCAGGTACCATGATAAAACCGTGTTATCATTTGTGTGTATCAAAGCATCATATTCTAGAAACACAAACCAGTTTTAACTTGTCAATCAAAAAACCTTAAATAAATTAATTAAATGTAAAACACTAAGAACAATGCCTGACTCTTAATAAGGGTTCTCCTAGTGTGTTCATGATTAGTTATGATTAGTTATTATAGGCACATTACTAACTGCCCATCTATTATTCATCTCCCACAATGCACCACTTCTCTGACTAGAAGGTTGCCCAGCTCACCTCCAGCATTCCCCAACTGTTAAGATTCTGAACATAATGGCTTCACAGCACCTAGCTATAATTTTTGTCACTCAGGCTTCACGGTTACTGTGTCCAGCTTGTTTGGTTTCCTAAAAATACACAGCACAGGGCTGAACANGAGGCAGGTATCCATCAAATGTTATCAGAGATCCCCGTAATTACTGCCATCCATGTGTAAACCAAGGGGCAGGAAGAGTAAGTAGAGCCGTGGCCACCAAAGCAGTATGTTAAAATAATTCCTGCCTGAACCGGGGTGGGGGGTCTCTCCTTCACTAGGATGCAAGCAGTGACTTAACATAATTGCAACATTTAATTCTCTAACAAATTCAGTAAATTAATATCACTCTCCTCCATCTACCCATTAATAAATGAAAACTCATACAGTTAAGGTATTTTTGCAAATGCTCACATCTGACGTAAAATGAAGTAGAAGCCGGATGCCAGGACTACTTGAAGAGAAACCCATGTAATTTCCCACCAGGTTACAGTATATTGATTTTTTTAAGGTTTATTTTATTAGTCTTTAAAATACATGCATTCATGTATATGGGGAGGTAGGAGCACATGTGTGTGTGTCTGTGTGTGGGTATGAGCACATGCGTGTGGGGGGTATGAGCACATGTGTGCGTGTGGGTGGGTATGAGCACATGCATGTGTGTGGGTATGAGCACATGCGTGTGTGTCTGTGTGTGGGTATGAGCACATG
>LOEQ01016025.1:0-11872 GCA_001685075.1 Bramus lutescens | reverse complement strand
AATGAGGACACTAAGAGAGACTTACACAGATCTAATCTATATGGGAAGTAGAAAGTAGAAAAAGAAAAGATCTCCTGAGTACATTAGGAGCATGGGGACCTTGGGGGAGGATTGAAGGGGGAGGGGAGAAGCAGGGAGGGGAGCAGAGAAAAATGTAGAGTTTAATAAATATCAATAAAATAAAATAAAAAGAACACAAATGACCATACCAAGTTTACAAAGTCAATGAGTGTATACATTGGTATTGCACTATGTTCTACTGCGGCAATTGAGACTTCTTCAATATTACATTAGGACAAGTGACAATACAATTAAAGTGGTGTCATTAGTCAATATAAACCAATTACAAACTCTCAGCCAGTGAAGCTGTGGATATATTGTTCAAAAATATATAACTGATCTGATAAAATTCTACTTGAAAAAATGTTTATATTGTGATCAAATTCAATATAAAAGACAAAGACATTGAATTCCTATCACACAGAAAAAAAACATTTTTTGTTCCTAAACTGTGAAATATTTATTTAATAGTGCAAATGTGTTGGATTCTTTAATGTTGCATTTGATTAAGTCTGTAAGCTGTATTACTTTGCCTGTGACTGGTTAGGAGAGAGAAATAGGAGGAGTAATCTAGACTAGAAGAGAAGAACGGAAAGAAGCAAGGAGTCAGAAAAAGAGTAGGAGAGGAAGACACCAGGGAACAGCAACGCATCTAACAAAGCCAACCAAGGAGAAAGAAGGAAAGAATGATATGTAGAATAAAAGTAAAAGGCCAGGGGCACAACAGAGTTAAAGGGGAAATGGATGATTTAAGTTAAAGAAAAACAGGCTTGAAACAACCAACCTAAAGCCAGGGGTTCATAAGAAAGAAAAAGTCTCTCTCTCTCTCTCTCTCTCTCTCTCTCTCTCTCTCAATTTGGGAGCTGGGTAGCAGCTCTCCAAAGAGTGAAAGAAAAAAGAAAAGTAAAACAACATAGTAATGAATTAAATATCATTTAAAATAACTACAATACCTGGCTATGAATTATACCAAGTTTTCAATGTTCATATTAGGAAGCTCATTAATGAGAAATGCCACAGTTGATTCAGTGATCAGTTAAGATCAGTCTTGTTAATTTTTACCGGATGTGAACATTCCACTGATGGAGAACCTTTTTAGCCAATCATCTTTAAGAGGTGGGTTATAGTTGAGGCGTGGTTTCTCTGGGACCCAGGGAAAAGCATGTGCACTGCCCAGGTGCTTTTTCTCTGCACCTTTTCCTGTGGGACATTGCTGTACTTGTATTTATTACTTCCGGTTTTGTGAGTTTTCCCCTTATAATAAATAAAATAATATTGTTTTATCCTTAGCTAGCCTGGGTCTAAGCCAGAGTTGACACTTGCTGTTCTGCTGACAAGGCCACTTGCAGGAATCTCAAGAATCTCAAAAGCAAGCTGGGGTAAAACGAAATTACAGAGGCCTTGTAAGAATAAAGGAAAATCACCAAAAGTTACCATCTGACCCCCACATTTTCACCTTGGTATGTACTAACCCATGCTAAAACATCAAACTAGTATACACAGATACACACACACACACACACACACACACACATACATACACACACATACACACACACACAAAACTCGAAGACAAATTAGCTAGGATTTATGTATGAGCGAGATTTGTCTTATGATCTTGGATGGTAAGCTAATATACTGTGCAGCCCCTGTTTTCCTATGATTTATTTGGTTAACCTTTTCCTTTAGAAGGCAAGTTTGTCCATCTCCCATTGAACATGAACATGATATTTACATGAGCAATGGTGTAGCAACTCACGACAAATTTTACTAACCAAAGTGAAAGTGGCTATTCAAATTTGCAAGGTCAGTTATTTCTACAGGTGCCCAGCCACTATACTCAAGAGTGCAAAGAAAGTTTGTGGAGAGAGATGTAGAAAAGAACCCTATTTGGCCTATTTCATCAGTGAAAACAGCAGACTGCTGGTCTCCATATAGGGAGCTAGTCTTCAGCTGATTTCTCTGGATAAGTAGAGTTGCCTCCCTGACTACTTACAGGTAAGAACCAGGCTGACTGCAGTGCACTTTGTAAAATACCATACATTTGTTAAGTGCGTAGTCTACAGAGTGACTTCTCATGCAAAATTATTTAACTGTAAGTACAGAAGGGGCAGCTTTAAAGCGCTGCCCTTTACAAGAATACTTTAGTTCACAAAAAAAAGTTTTGTTTAAGTTTTGACCCTAACGCTACACTCAAAACTTATTGTTACAATATATTAGCTATTTCAAATAGTCATGAGTTTTTGAATTAAAATGCAAAAGACATAAATAATGCTATATTGTATAAACGCTATTGACTTGGAGCTATATGAATGTTTTCCCAATGTACTTCACATTGTGATACAATTTAACAATTTTTGCACCCTAGAATCTTACAATATGTTGCTGTTTAAAACAATGCCATATCACCAAATATAAATAATACTATATTATTTATATAAAATAGCATGTGTTTGTGCACTCTGCCATCCTGAAAACTTTTTGGATATACTTAAGTTTTGAAGTTTCATCTGTACTTCAGTTAGAAATGACTGCCTTATGAATTAAATTTCAAAGAAAAAAAGCATTATAATTGGGTAATAGTGTCTGTGCCTTGTTTTCTTCTGATATAGTCAATTATAGCAGAGTAATCAAACTTGCATAGTTAACATCAGGTAAAAATTAACAAGATTGATCTTAACTGATCACTGAATCAACTGCGGCATTTCTCATTAATGAGCTTCCCCCCAGATAAGGCCCTAAGCAATAGAGGAGAGGGTGCCTTTAAGATTCTTTATGAGAATACCTTTCAAGTTATCTAATAAAGTGGTTGGTCCTTTCAATTTAACTGCAAAATACAATCTACCATTTAAAGACTCTTTTGCTTGCTTACATACTGTTACTCTATAACAAGTTGTTGTTTGGGTATGAATGTGTGTGGGTTTCTTTTTTACCTGTAATATGTAAAATGTTTAAACTTTTAAGGAAAATGGAAAACATGCTGCTTTTTTTTACTAATATTCATTGTAATCATTCACTTAATAAACAGAAATAACCACATTGTAATTTTCTTTTCTTCTTTCTTTTCTTTCTTTCTCTCTTTTCTTTTTTTTTAGTTTTAGTTTTTTGAGACAGAGATTATCTGTAGCTTAGAGTCTGTCCTGGAACTAGCTCTTGTAGCCCTGGCTGGCCTTGACCGGAACTCACAGAGATCTGCCTGCCTCTGCCTCCCCAGTGCTGGGGTTAAAGGCGTGTGCCACCACCTCCTGGAACACGTTGTAATTTTCATATTTCTTGAAAGATTTTGCTGGGGTATATAAGCTGTAAGGGAAAGAATAAAAAGAGTTAAAATGAGTTTATAAGGAGAACATAAAAAATTAGAGAGTTTCAAGGAAAGCATCCAGAACGAGGGAAGGAAATCATCGGGAAAATAAAGCATAGAGTGCCAAAGAAGAATAAAGGAAAGGTCTGAGGGAAACCATCAAGACTGTGTGAGTGTCTTTTCCTCTACCACCACAGATAAAAGAGTTAAGTACACTCTGACTCCATGGACTCCATTTGAGCTGGGTGCTGCTGGAGACTGTCCCCCAAGGCCTGGAAAGATTATCCTGTTTCTCTCTCTCGCTCTGCCATTTCTCCAATAGGCTTTCTATTATTGTTGACAGTTAAGTTACTGTGCTTTATGTGGATTCTGTGGATCCCAACTCAGGTTCTCAGGCTTATACAACAAACACTATTAACCACTGAGACATTTCCTTATCTTCTAATTTGTAGTGAATTTGGGTGGGAATGAGTTCGTATACAAATCAACATAGATAGATAACCTTGAGAGGGAAAGAAGGACTTTGGGGAACAGGTAATAATACAATACATGTAACACAAAATGATTTAGGGCTACTGTGTGATGGAACAGGAAGAACTGGAGGAGGGGCGGGGAAAAGGAGGAGAGGCACAAAAGAGAATGAACCTGTGAAACACGAAATCTCAATGAAACTACAGTCAGGACACTGGCTATTTTATATGAAACTTTTAAAAAACAGCATGAATAAAACACAACACAAAAGTTTTAGAAGAAAATCGATGGTAATGGTCAGCTATTTGGAATAAGAATTCTGATAACGTAAATCCTAAAACTGAGCTGTTTAGAAAAAAAATAATGAGCACATTTCACTTCATGACAATAGAGATAAAACTGAACTCATGTAAGATGTTTATCTGTCTTCTTACTGCCTCTCTCCTGTGTGTTTTGCGATTAAGGCTCAGTAATAATTCTAGTCTCACTATTGGTATTTTTTTCAAAGGTCTAGCTTTGTGTCATGTTAGATAATAGTGATACTGCAAGTCAGAATACAGGCAGTCAATGTGTCTAAATTTGGATTTACATCCACAATAATTTATTTATTTATTTATTACTTTATAAATAACGCCAATCAAAATTTCCACTTCCTCCCCTCCTCCCACTTCCCTCNCACCCCTCCCCCTCCAGACCTGAGAGAGGGCAAGGTACCCTGCCTTGTGGGAAGTTCAAGGCCCTCCCCACTACATCCAGGCTTAGGAAGGTGAGCATCCAAATAGAATAGGATCCCAAAAATTCAGTACATGCAGTAGAGACAAATCCCAGTGCCATTATCACTGGCTTCTCAATATATCCCAATTGTCAGCCACATTCAAAGGGTCTAGTTTGATCTCATGCTTGTTCAGTCCCAGTCCAGCTGGATTAGGTGAGCTCCCATTAGCTCAGGCACACTATCTCAGTGGGTGGACCAAACCCTCTTGGTCCTACTTTCTTGCTCATATTCTCCCTCCTTCCTCTCTTCAACTGGACCTTGGGAGCTCAGTCCAGTGCTCTGATGTAAATCTCTGTGTCTATCTCCATATGTTGCCGGACGAAGATTCTATGGTGATATTCATATAGTCATCAGTCTGACTACGGGACAAAGCCAGTTCAGGCACCCTCTTCTCTACTGCCAAGGGTCCTACCTGGGGTCATCCCTGTGGACTCCTGGGAACCCCTCCAGGGCCAAGCCTCTTGTCAATCCCAAAATGGCTCCCTCAATTATGATATCTTCTTCCCTAATACGAAAATTTAAGTATGATGTTTATATTTGGATGATGAAAGAAAGAATGCTTTGAGGTTAGGACTTGGGGGAGGAAAGAATGAAAACTGATTGGTGGTAAATGATGTGGAGGTTAACGCACAATGCAGGCAGAATCTTTCAGAAGATGACATCTATCTATCTATCGATAGATAGATATTTGTATAAAATTCTGAAAGATTAATAAATAATATATAAATTATGAGAGAGGGGGATAATATAGCCACCACTGGAGAGAAAGAGTAAAGCTACCATGTGGCCTGTAACACAGGCTTTTATTTCAAGAAAGTAGGAGACAGAGACAGAAGAACAGTAATCCAGACCTTCCTGCACATGACTGAGTCATTGCCTCAAAATGAAAAGTAAAAAGACTGTTGAGGACAGAGCTCAGCATTGGAAATATGATGTAACATGCACAAAGAGTTAACATCATTAGCTATTGAGAATCCTGCTCTTGAAACAATAAAAAAAACAAACAAACAAAAATTAAAGCCACCATTGTGGGTGACTTTGGAAGTTTATCCTTGTTGAGAAAATTTCAGAAGTGGGTTCAGAGTACATGTCTGAGAGATACTTCCTGCCTGAAAGGACAGCTCCTGGAGTATTTACAAAACTACTCTCATCAGTCATTGGTTGAAGGCTGCTCCCTGGGAAATACATTTCCCCACACTTCCCGTCTAACTTTGGGTAAGGCAGGCTACTCAAATTGGAAAAAGCTTCAGGCAAAGAGACCAGATGTTTTCAGTGGTAAGTAAGTGCAGCATGTTCTAAAGGCCTACAAATGAGGAAATACAGTATGGGAATTTTCAGCACCTGCTCCATAGCAGAATGCTGAATCTATGTTGAAGGGATATGTATTAGTTCAGAGCTATTTCATGATACATGCAGGATTAATATGTTTACAAACCTACTAGTGTTTAAATATCAAGATAAACTTTAGTATTCAAATGTTGATATTATATTTATTATATTATATTATTATATTATATTTCTATTATCATCCTTTGTGTATATGTTGCAAATACACTGAAATTTAAAAATGTTTTTGAATGTATGGCAAATTTCTTTGTCTGCTGTGTGAGAAATTATTATTTTGCATATCTATATATACATGTTTATATATCATACATATATAATCATCTGTAGTTAATTAATTAAAATTTCTTGAAAAAATATATTCACCATAGTCAATATACTGTTTTGCAGTCTGAAAACAGATATGGCATGAATCAATCTTGTACTCAAATGAAAATTGAGATTCTCTAATATATATGAAAGAAAGTCAAATTTTCCCTTGGTTCAAGATAACTACATTTTTACTGTTTGGATTTGTTTTCACTGATTGCACTCTAAAACACAGAACTCATACTCAAGTTTATTTCATTATTCTCTATTTTAGTCTTATTTTCCCCCACTGCAAAAATTTTTATTGAGACCTCACCAGCTGCTCAAAGTGTTGCTGGCATTAAGAGCCTTCTTCCTTGGCAATGTGGTCTTTCTTGAGTGGTCCCATGCATGCTTTCTTCTTCTCCATGGTGTGGAAACAAAGTTGGAGGAAGTATTCATCAATTTCAGGTCAGTCTTCTCCAGAGCACGTCGTTTGTTCTGCAGCAACAAAGACTTGCAGAGAGTGATATCTCGCTTATTGGTTCCCACCACATAGCCTATGAGCATGAAAAAGTAATTGGTCATCTCATCATAATGGACATAACCACCCATTGGTTTGGTGCTCTTGTCAGACAGGTCATAGTCAATAGATGAATTGTTCTTTTTTAAAAAAAATAATTATTTATTTATTATGTATACAGTATTCTGTCTACATGTATGCCTGCAGGCCAGAGAGGGCACCAGACCTCATTACAGATGGTTGTGAACCACCATGTGGTTTCTGGGAATTGAACTCAGGACCTTTGGAAGAGCAGGCAATGCTCTTAACCTCTGAGTTAACATCTCTCCAGCCCCTAGATGAATTGTTCTTGACCAGCTTGCCATCCTTAATGAGGCAGCCTTGGCCAATCTTGTAAATCTGTTCATCTCTGTTTAATGATGGCAACCTTTCTGCTCACGTAGGCATGGATGGTGCCAGGCTTCAATACAGGCAGTCTTGCACAACCCTCAATGGGTCTTGCAGGGACTTTTTTTGTAAGTCAACAATTGGTGACCCCTTTGTAGCTGTTGTCTTTTGTCACTCCATGACATCAATTACGTCAGGAACCTGCTGCTCCCTCCTTTCCGGGGTCCAGTCTAGCTTCTCAGCCACAGTGTCCCTAGTCACCTGGATCTCCATCAAGGGTGCCTTCTTCTGGCAAAGAGGAAGCAGATGCATCTGAGTGTGGGCAATTATCCAGATGACTTGGCAGTACTTCTTCATTCGCTGAAGTTCTTTAGCTGTTTCTTACCCATGTCATCCTGACATTTCTTACAGGACTTGGTGAAAGCCTACTTGTTTAGATTTGTGACAGTTCTTGCAGAAACACATTTTACTCTCATCACTGATGTGCTCAGAAAATACTGTATTAAAGATTGGAAGGCTTCATGGGATTTCACCATATCCCACGATATCTGCAACTACTGTGAGTGGTGTTTCAACAATGGTTACAACCGCCAAACCTTCCTTCTTTTTCGCTTTGGATTCTGGTCTATCAACTTTCCGCATGATGTGACTCATGCTAGTCTTATAGCCTATAAAGAAGGTGAAGTGAAGAGGCTTGGAAGGTTCACCCTTGGGAAAACTCTTCACTTCCCCACAATGCCCGCTGCTGTGCTTCTGAGGCAAGAAGCCCAAGGACTCATGCCTGGGAGCACAGAATTTTCTGTGAGACATTTTGCCTTCACGTGCTGCCAATAGAGTGTGTTAACCTTATTTGAAATTAAATGCAGATGAAAATTCTGATTTACATCATTGAAAATAATAATGTTTTATCCAATAATGTTTGATCAAATATATTTATGCTAAAGATCAAAAGCTGGGTATTGAGTCCTTTGCTTGTTTTAAATTTTTATTGTTACATAATGGGTGCATTGTTACATTAATTTTTCCCAGCTTCCATTAAGATTCTCTCTCCGGTAGTATTCAATGTTACCTCTAAAATCAGCCGTCTCATGATTTATATACTTAATATTCATTTCATTGGGCTTATTTTCAATATCCCACGGGTATTTTCCTCTGAAACCTCACTTTTAATTGAGATGATCCCTTGTAACATGTGTGAAAAAGTAATGGTACTACTTTCATGCTGCATGGACTAATTTGCAATCACATCAGATCTTCAGTTTTCTTTTCCCAAAACGTCTTAGCCTGCCAGAGGGGATATTCATTCAATTAAAGTTTCTAAGTAAATTAATTTCTTCATAGTTTTACTGATTCCTGTTTTACTGAGAATATCTCTGAACCTGAGTGTCATGTTTTCTTTCATCCCGTGTATTTAATTGTTTTCTGACATCTTATATTCAATCGGTATGCACTATTTTTGACAATGTCTTTTTAACCTTATAATGATCAGCTGAATTCATCTAAAAATTTGAAACTAGTTTTTATTGTAGCATGATATGAGAATAGCAGAGAGAGTTATAATGATAAGGCTTAAAATTCTTGAATAGTATAAAAACAATGGCATGGGAGGTCATAAACTGTACTCACTGAATTCTTTGGAGATACTTTGTCTCAAATGTTAGCTCAAGGCATTTGTTTGTTTGTTTGTTTACCTCACGGTTCATATGGTTATAAATTGTGTTTCCAGGTTATTATTGATTCGTTTCTGTGTTAGCAAACACAGGTGTCTCTGTATCCATACGCATTTTTGGAGCGTTTTCTTTATCTCTTTTTCCTGTTTGGTTGTTTTGTCGTATTCTGATTCATTTATTTTTGAGTTATTTAATTTTATTACTATTCCTTATATGTCTTTTTTTCTTTTGTAACTAGAGGGAGAGAGGGTTTGAATTACTATAAGAAGGAAGGCAGGGAGGAACCAGAAGGAGTAGTGTAAGGGGAAACAGCAATTAGAATATACTGTACGAAACACCATTTTAAATGACACAGACACAAACACACATATATGTTAAAAAAGTTGAAAGGTTAGGAAAATTCAAGTTTTTCATTTGGCTGTGTGGAATTTGACAATTTATAGAAAAGAAAATTTTCTTTCAGTTTCTGCAATAGAAACTGTGTGTTATGTTTTTCTTAATCATACTACATACTATACTAAATTTAGATTATTCTATTGCATATTGATGAATTAATAATTAGCTAAATCTGCATTAGTACAAATGAAGCTTTTATTCAGAGAATGAGACATATAAATTGCTAACAGCACATAGATACATTCTGATCATTAGTTTGTGAATATGGACAAAATAAATCTAAATTAAATTGGGGCATAAAGGCTTTTAGCCACACCTGTGTGAATTAGTCCAGTGGGAATGCCCACTAGAAAGGAGTGTAGTATTGTGCACTGGTCTGGGACCTAGATAAGAAGGTGGGAGAGAAGTGAGCATAGGCATCATCACAAATGCCATGCGACCAGCTTCCTCAGTATCTGAGTCTGTATCTTCTCCATTACAGTGGGTTAGTCAAAATAAATCCTTTCTTCCTTCAGTGTTTTGTCAGGGTATTTCATCACAACAACAGGGAAAGGATATGACTTATGGGCATGCAGTTTAGGAACAGGAAGAATTTTCAGGACTGTGGCCACAAAAATCATGACAAACAGAAATGTAATACAGAGGAGTGAGAACCATTGAAAATTCAAATCTCAAGACTCACTCCATGTTTTGAAATAAAACCTAAATTAGTATTCTATATTAAATAATTTAACACTTGTGTTTATATTCCTCATTTGCTACTTATTGCTGAAGTAATGTATTGCTAATAGTAAAATTATTTTCAATCAAAATTACTTAAAATTAGAAAATGCATAATATATAACAGGAAGTTATATGATCATTGATTAGCTAAGTTTCTTAGTAAAAACTTTATTAATTAATGACTGTTCCTTAAGTATAAGTAGGCTAGATTAAAGGGCTTATCTAAAAACAGAAATTTAGTTACTCATGATAATTCTGTTATTCCACTTTCTATTGATTTGCAGCCTACAGTATTTCTGACCTACATCATAGCCAAATACAGACAACTGAATAATACTTCGGTCATGCTAAGTAGAAAAACTGCAACATTAAAAGAGGGAAAGAGTTTGTAAAAGTTGACAAAAGATGTGTTGATATGATAGACTATCGAAGCAAAACTAAATTATGAATGTGTTCTGTCGTTAATTAAATGTTTATTTTTTATAACTTCAAACTGTGACATAAAATATTTGTCTATATCTGTCTGATTAACAGCAAAATTGATACTCTTCATTTTAAACACATAAGTAAAAATTTGTAAGTATTTTGGTATAAGAACTGTTTAAATTTTTTAACATTACTGACATATAATCATGAAATATGTAATTCTAAATTTTCTATATATGTAAACACTCATTCAAGACATAACAATGTAACTCATTTCCAACTTAGAATAAACAATTCCCTGGGTTCATATGTCAATACATGCACACACACACACACACACACACACACACAGTCCACACCAAGTTACCAATTGTTCAAAATGTAAATTAACGTGTGTATGTGTCTTACCACATGAGTCATGGCAATTGTTTGTGCATAACTTGAAGTAACTATTTTATAAAATAATGTAACTTAGTTTCATCCATTCAATTTATTTTATCAGTTGTGACCTTATAAATAGTAAGACACTGACTGAATTGGGCTATTAATTAATTCTTTGAATAAGTATATCATATGAACTCTTCAAAAGCAATGGTTAATGAATCATTTAATAAAACACCTAAAGTAGAAACAATTATGTCTCATGAGGACATGAAGACATGAAAAAAAGTTCACAAGAAGATACTGCTTTTCAAATGAAATCAACTTATTACCCCGAAACATGCAAATCCCGTAAAGGCTGGATCTTGACAGATGCGTCACACACTTCAATGTGTGACTTGCTAAATGCACAAGAATTTAAAAACAAAAGGATACGAACCTGTGCTCTGATTTCCTGCAACAAGGCTTCAGTTCTAAAGTAGCCTGGCTCAACTCTCATAGTCATAAGGCAGAATCCAAGCATGCATTTCACGACAAGTGTTTGTGAGAAAGAAGAGCAAGGTGTTAGAATTGTTATTCTATACCAGAGGTGCAGAGGTGCTGCGGTGAAATTTAGCTCCAGGCAAAGCACAATGCCACTATCAAGTGACTAACATACTGGAAATGTGTTAGATAGAGACATGGTTCTGTTTCTTTTACTGTACTTCTAACAGTAGAAAAGGGAGCAGAGCGGGTAAGCTACGATAAGGCACTGTCTTGGAGCTCAAAGCTAGGACTGCTATGGGGGGATTTGGTATCAGGTAGTAACAAATACCAAATTTTCTGTACAAAGAGAAGACTTTACAGGGATTCTAGATTTGCTAGCGTATCAGGTATGTGGGTCAGATACGGGATTTTGCATGTATCGCTGTCAGCATTAGAACACATTTAAAGCATACTACACACCAAGACTGTGAAAAATTCTTGGATAGAGAAACCCAATTAAACATGGCCTTTTATGGCCACGCAAAACTCTCCACCAACTGTTCCTCAATTGATCACAAACTTTTATCTCTAAGCAATTACTTTATGTGAATTTGTGAGTATGTGTACCCAACATCTCTCTCTCTCTCTCTCTCTCTCTCTCT
>LOEQ01016024.1:0-14158 GCA_001685075.1 Bramus lutescens | reverse complement strand
CCTCCGATGGATCTTCTGGTACAGGATCAGGGCCCTTTGCTGGCCAGGGGACCTGGCAGACAAAGGGTCTACCTTGCTGCAGGCAGGCTATTGAAACAAAGGAACTCCCACTTGGTTGAACTCACCACCCTGTCCCAGTGCCCAAACAGGCTGAGCTGGGGAATCTATGGCCCCGAAGAAGGGAAGGGCTCTCTTGTACTTTTTATAGCCTTGAGAAAGCAGTTAGCAGACCCTTGCTGAAGGTACTAAATATCCTACTTAGATTGTTTTAAGATAAATTCCTTCCTTCCTTCCTTTTTTTTCTCTTTCTATGTATACAATGTTCTGGGCAAAAGATCTTATTACAGATGGGTGTGGGCCATCATATGGATGCTGGGCATTGAATTCAGGACCGCTGGAAGAGCAGTCAGTGCTCTAAAACTCTGAGCCATCTCCTCAGCCCCATACTTAGAATCTTCATAACAGAAGCATTGGTATAGATGGAGAACGCTAAACATGCGACTATTCTGTGACCCAGCATCATTACTTATTCACTGAAGAAAAAGAGAAGCAACATAGACTTGTAGAAAACAGTTTGTGATGGTGCAGAATTACACTTCTTGTTTGCTTGCTGCTCACTATTGATTTTATTGTTCCACTGTGATATCAAAGCAGAGTATGAAAACATAAAGTGAAGATGGAAGGAACATGAAGTTCCACTTGGCAATCCTTCAAGGGTGGGGTAGGGAGCATGAGTGTAGTAGGAGGCCACTTGTTTGTTTCCTGACTGCTTGGTAGCTCAGACCCAAATAATCACACAGAAACCATATATATTTGCAATACTGTTTGGCCAATATCATAAATGTATTTCTGACTAACTCATATCTTAAATTAACCCATCTCCATTAATTTGTGTATTGGCATGAGGCTGTGGCTTACCTAAAGTTCCAGCATTTGTCTCAGGTGAGGGCTACATGGCCTTTCTCTTCTCTGCCTTCTTCCTCCCAGCATTCAGTTTAGTTTTCCCCGCATACCTATATTGTGCCCTGCACAGGCCTAAGATAGTTTCTTTATTAACCAATGGTATTCATAGCATACAGAGCAGAATCCCACATCACATGTGTACTGTGCATGCTTTTGAGCACAAACCACTAGTCCTGGAGGCAAATAGCTCTGCTTCTCCTGCATTTTCTATAATTTGCCTGGCCTAAAAATTCCTCCCTTGAATATATTATAAATTTTCAACATCTCATTATAATTGTTGATGGATCTTTGGTCCAATCCTCTTTTCCTTCTCCTTGGATTTCAGTAGTGTCCTTGAGTTGAGCTTCATTTTTAACATAGCTGCCTGAATGCTCTTTCTAAAGTGTAAATTATGTCACTTCCCTACCTTGTGAAAACTCCAGGGGCCACCCGCTACTAGCTCCTAGCAGAAGAAAAGTCTAAATTGTAAAATGCCCTCTACCCAGACAAAGACTTTTGCACTTGCTGATCTTACTTAGAAATCTCTCCCTGAAAATCTGTTCACAGCAGCATTGCACTTTGAGATCTTAGCAGGACTGCAGTCAGGATATAAACTGGCATCCTCTGCAATTATTTACCTCAGCTATAACACTTTGCAATACCTAATGACATCCCATTTTCTTGTTATTTCCAAGTTCATCTGTTCTAGTCCCTTCCATGCATCTGACTGTTTGGAAAGAGGGTGAATCTGCTTTATCCCAGTATGCCCAACACCTAGAACCACACGAAGGTTTGTAGCCTGGCAGACCCAACATCAGATCTGGTAGTCTTGGATAGTTCTCTCTCAGGGTTATCAGGATAACATCATTGGAAGCCATTCGCTTTGCAGCATGTTTTGCCCTTTTAAATAGTTGTATCTTAATTATTACTGCAAAATAAAATGTTATACTTCTTATAACAAAGAAAATAAAATATTATATTTTTATAAATATATAAAAGTCTGTAGCACAAACTGGTTAGAACACAATAATTCTCAGCCTGATCTACTATGCTTCCTCTATTTTTGATTAAAGCCATATGAGACAAAACATCCCACTGAAATATACCCATAAACCAGTCCTAGGATTATGATGCAAAATCTGTTAATGGACACTACTTTTTCCTCAAAATACACTCCGTATCAATGATATCCATATCTCTTTGCTTCTCTAAGGGAAAATGGAAATATTTATGTAGTTTTACACATTCATATACACACATATATTCTGTTATAATTGACAAACAAGGAATGGTATAGGTATATATTATATACTTTTATATGTGAGCATGTATAATTGAAATTAGCAAACTAAGTATGATAATTTTCTACTTTTACAGAGAAGTACACTGACACCCTTTTATATGTTACTGAGGCATTTAACTTAAGCCCATCATTCTCAACATGTGGGTCATGACCCTATTGGGGATTGCATATCAGATATCCTGCATATCAGATATTCATATTACAATTCATAACAGCAGCAAAATTACAGAAATGAAGTAGCTACAAAATAACTTTATGGTTGGGGGTCACCACAAACGTGAGGAATTGTATTGAAGGGTCGTATCATCAGGAAGGTTGAGAACCACTGTTGAAGCAATCACAAGATGAAACTGTGTTATTTGCTTCGTTAGAAATATGTGTAGTCCCTTGGCATTTCAAATCAATTAGTTTTCTAACCCCTGAAGGGACACTAGTCCTTTACATCAATTATTTCGGGTCTGTGCATCTCGATCTCTGATACATAGATCTGCCAATTTTATAGGGCATAAATTGTTCTCTGAATTCTAATTGCTACAAAATGACTGAGCAAAGCAGCCAGAAAGTCACAGAGCAATTGCACTGAAGTCACAGAGTTAACAGACACTTACACAATTCAAGTGAAAGTTGGCGAAGTTTGGATCTCACTGAACTGTTAAATTAGAACTCAACTATTGCCTGTATAAAAGTAAGTCGGATTGTGTGGAAGAAAATTCACTGTTAGAAAAAAATAGAAATTCTCTTCAGAGTAAAGATTGCAGAAGACCAATGAGAGGAAATTGATTGAAAGGAAAGCAGCTGTATTTGCCATCTGCACTCTCACGAGAGACAACTCAAAGCAGTGCGATGTGGCAGATTCCCACCTCTCAGTTGTGAGCGCAAGAAAAGCAATGCCTGCCTTTGTGGTTGGTCTATATGCATCATTCTCCCTGACTTGAAAGAGAAGAATCTGTGAAAGAGGCATAATACATTTATGCAACTTAGTCAAAATGGAGAAGGATGCCGAGGGGCAGAGAACATCTTCTGCAAATACGTGCTGTTGTTGGTAGGGAGGAGTAGAGGGACATTCAATAACAATGATTGTATAATTAAAAATACAGTTATTAGAATGAGGCAATGTAAGATGGATATCCCAACAGCAATAAGAAGAAAGCACAAGAGTACATGGTTTGCTTCCAGATGGAAGAATAGTATTTGTTATGCAAATATGATATTTTAATAGGCTTGTGAGTTGAAAGGTACAATAGATTAGAATTTAAAGAAAATAAATGAAGTTACTAGGTAGTCTGGTGTGCTCTGATTTTTCTTCTTATCACACAAAGAAATACTGACACATCTTGGATGGTGAAATAGGGAATGAAACAAAGTTTCCACCTTTGGTTAGGTGCGTGAAACTGACAGGACTCCACCTTATGCCTTTGGTCAAACTCTGGAGGAAGAAAAGATGCTTTCGAATGTGATCATTCAAGTGTGATGGGAAGAAAAATAAACAGTGACTCTCAATATCAAAGAGTCTCTCTTAATTATCTGGAATAGCCTGAAGTCAAAGAAAAGGAGAGGGGTGATTTGACAGGAGATGAAGAAGCTTGTTATGAACAGTTCCAGTTTGAGCTATGGGTGGAGATTTAGAATTATATAACCCGAAAAAGCTGGATGTTAGGAAATAAACTTCCACAGAACGTTAAAAGCCAACAGGGAAAAATATTGATTTGAGGTTTTGGATTGCTTTGCACAAAAACCACCACATAGCTGGCATGCATGCAAATATCCTAAATTCCAATTTTTACAGAGGTCTTTTTTAATTTAGCTATTAGTGTCACATCTGAGATTAAAAAAGGAAACAAGGTCTTAGTCAAATGTGAGTTCTTTTCTGAATTGGATGTTGACAAGTACGATGGTTAAGTTGCATTCTGTACTACTGAGCTCCCTGCACTTTTGTGCATAGAACAGTTGATCAAGGGATGAAAAAGGGAAAAGCAAGGGAGGTCAAGGAGAATCCAGGAACAGATTTGGGGTTAACATAATTGTGAGAGTTTGTCTTACCTTTAAAGTACAACAGCCCAGAGAGTTTAACTTGAAAGCAGATGGTGGAGTGGCTCACATTTGGCACATTTGACACTTGAACATCACACAGGGTTGAATGTACAAGGAGCATTCAGGTGCTAATTAGTACCTCTCACCAGGAAGTGGGGATGCAGGAACACAGAGGCAGGGCAAATAGGTCCGGGGAGGAGGGGGGAGCCTTTAAGTGCCATAATTGTCACTGTAAAAGCTCAAAAGAGCCATCTTTCTTTCAGTTGCTCAGCCTCCTCTGAGGCCAGAGCACAGACTCTTCAGAGATTTCTAGAACAGCATTGACACTTGATTTTATATATTTTTTTATAGCTTACTCATACCCTTTCAGTAGACCATCCATTTTTGCTTAATTAGTAGGCCTTTTACGAATTCTTCTTGCTTGAGAATTTCATGCATACGTGGAATGTGTTTGATCAATTCCACCGTCCTTTACTCCTCTGCTCCAGTTCCTCTATTGTCCTCAGTACTTCTCTTTCTCAAATTTTGTGCCTTTTTTCTGTAATAAGAATAATAATAAAGCAACTTACAATTCCACTTGGTGATGTCTGAATGTGCATGGATGTGGCACCAACTACTGAAACCTGGGTAAGGAAAACTGACTCATCTTCTCATAGCAACCAACAATTATCAAAAGCTTCTTGGGTCTTTCTTTTTTTTATTGACTTATATTTGATTAATCTTTGTATCATTTTATCTGTCTTTATTCTCATGAACATCTTTTCAAATTATAATAGCACTTTAAAAAATAGTGTGTTTGTGCCTTGTGTGTGTGCATGTGTGTGTGTGTGCGTGTGTGTGTGTGTGTGTGTGTGTGTTTACAGGATAGTCTAAGGGGGTCTGTTGGATCTCTGATTCCACTATGTGGTCTCAGGGATCAAACTCACTTTTTCAAGATTGCCAACAGATAACCTAATCCACAAAGACATCTGTATGATGCCTGTAAGTCCAGACGAGATTTGTTTTAACATCTAATTAACCGGGAAAAACTCTTACGGACAGAAAATATATGCCATAATATTGACATTTATAGACTAATAAGCTTAAAGTCTTGCTTGGAAGGCAGTAGATTCAGAGTTAGAAGAAATGCAAACATGTTCATATGTGTGAGTGTGAAAATGGAAACAGAACTGGTTTCCAAGCATGATCACCCAAGCAATTAATAAATGCATACTCATAGCACAGCTGGCTGGTCAAGTATACTTCTCCCACTACGGGAAATCAGGCCCGCACTCTAAAGAAAGAGATGAGTTATTAAATGATGTAGGGACCTGGCAATGGAGAACATGGCTGCATTGAGTTCCAGGGTGGAAAGCATAGTGAAGCCACCAGTTGAAAATAGGAGCTCACCTCCAGCTCGTCGTCATGTGAAAATGTGAGACTGAACTGTAAACAGTCTGTGCCCACATAGAGCCTGCACAATTCCTCACCCCATTTAAACCATCAGTCTAATGACTGTAGCTGCATCTCAAAGATGCAGAGCAGTGAAGATAGTAAATTATTTTTCATTGTTTGTATGTCTTTACTATATTATTCTATCTTGCTTTAATTTAATCATTTAAAGCAATCCAATGGCAATGTATATTTTATTGAATGGGGGTAATCCATCATAAATTAATTTCTAGCATTAGAAAAAGAGCTCAATGTTCAGAAGAATCCTCACAAATTCTCTAAGTGGTCTAATATCAGTGTTTTCTAAGATTTGTGTGTCATATTATTGAAAAGTATAACAAATTAGGTTTAGAGATATAATTGGTTTTGATGGCTGATTCTAGAATCAGTTCACATCTGAATGGATACTATTTGATCAAAGGAGATGAACTTTATATGCAGAGAGAAAATAAGAGAAAAGTCAAATCAGTTGATCTTGGTGGTGATCTTGGTGGTGCAGGCTTATAATCCTAGCTACTAGGAGGCAGAAACAGAAAGACTGAAACTTTGAGTCAGCCCAGGCAATTTAGTGGGACCATGTCTCAAAAATTGGAAAGATAAAATAAGAACTGGATATATCTCACTGATTAAATGTTTGCCTAACATCCAGAAGGCCATATCTTCCTTTTGAGCTCACAGAGGAGTATGGGAATCTAAATTTCAAGCAATTCAGTCAGGCACTCCTGCGATTTTACAAACTGGGAATTACTACAGAATATATTATTTTATGCAAATACAAGTACACTAATTCCTCCAGCTATGGTTCATTTATACACAAAGAACTATTACTTCATTAGGTTGTACTCTTTAATTAATTGTTTTATGGTCACCCTGTGGGGACCCACATGACTCTATTTCCATCTTGACCCAACATCAGAGAGTTCAAGGCCAAATAACAGGATGTTTGACTAAGGATGCTGCGTTTACTAGATGTTTTGAGTATTAAGGAGATAATTATGCTTTTTTTTCCTTATATCCTTGGCAAGAAAGTCTTTTGTCCCTCCTGCCTTTTCATTTGGGTATAAAAGAGCTATAATAAATAAGCTCAAAGTAGTTACAGTATTCAGTGGAAGCCCTGCAGACTGTATCTTCTGTCTTTTGTCTCTTTCTTTCTTAATCCTCATTCCCCTTTTCAGGCATGTTTGAACAGTTTGGATGGTGCTGACATCACTGTTGATTAGTGCTATAATTTGAAAATTGCAAATTTCAAACAAAAGAAGTAGGATTCCTCAATTCTATGATACTTGCCAATTCATTTTTAGAAAATATTCTCAAACTTCTAGAGGCCCAGGGTCACATAAAAATAGAAATGCCCAGGAATCTTGCAGAATCACATACTCAGTTGGTTAAGGATGAACTTGGGAGCCAGGCAGTGGTGGCACACGCCTTTAATCTCAGCACTCAGGAGGCAGAGGCAGGCAAATCTCTGTGAGTTTGAGGCCAGCCTGATCTACAAGAGCTAGTTCCAAGACAGACACCAAAGCTACCCTGTCTCAAAAAACCAAAAAGAAAAAGAAGGAGGAGGAGGAGGAAAAGGAGGTGGAGGAGAAGGAGGAGGAATACAGGTTTGTAGAATAATACATACCCCTGGGGACTTGATTACTTTAAAGAATACTTATTTTTCTATTTAACTTATATTAGTCAGTCAACTCGGCACCACTGTTAGTCAACTCTTGACACCATTTATTTATCTTCTTAACTTTCTTTTCTCTGTCATTTTTTCCTATCTTATTTAACACTTAGCAAGTGGCTGTAAACATGATGTAATCAATAAATATCACATTTTCTTGGGTTGAGATAAACAAAACAATTTGCAAATAACAAATGATTTGAGATCTAAAAAACAGGAAAATTACAGGAATGTTTCCGATGAGATCTTTCTTCTTATTTTAGGAAGTTAAGGGAAGACAAATAACTAAATAAGTGGGTGAAGAGTACCTTTTTCTGCATACATATTAGAAACAATCAAGTACATTTTGAATCCCAATTAGAGATTCAGATTTATTTTACTGAGAATAATACCAGAAATTTTACTGGGCATGTTATTTTCTTTTAGGGTTGTAAATAATTGAATTGTGCAGAAATACTTGAGAGCTCATAAATTCTACCCAGTGGAAACTCATGCAAGAGAGAAGACAAAGAATATATACCTCTGAGCTCTAAAAGGGATGCAGGAGAAAGGGACCTGAATAAAGAAGAAAAAGATATACAGGCATACACATAGTGATGGAAGATAAAATGGAAACATTGTTCAGTGAGAGAAAGGAATCAATGAAGATGAAAACTCTTTTCTCCAAAACCTTCTATAAAAAGAACACAGGAAATTCAAGTGGGATTGAGGGGAAAAAGCTTTTTAGATGGACTATAAACAGGCAAGGCAAAGGGGGCAGCTGCTGCTTCCCACTCCAGAAGTAATGGAGAGATTAGAGTTTATTTCTCTTGACCTACGATGACCCAAAGAAAGAAAGATTGAAAGCCAGAGTATTGAAAGGATAGCTTTATGAATGGTCATGCAGAGAGTAAGAGGAAATATAGTAGACAGATGTATGGATACCTTAAAATAATAAATACTGAAGTGCTGAGTATGTGGAGAAAATTAAAGTAGTCTCAAGTAAAATCACTACAAGCAGTTTATGGTTAAGAATAATTTGTTCAGCTCATAAAAGGTTTATATATAGCATGATCCAGAGCACACAAAAGGAAAAAAAGGTTAATGGAAGGTTTTGTATTGCATCGTCAGAGTAAGAAGGGATTAGAAGGCGTTGGTTGGGCATTCAGAAAGAACACTGCACAAATATTGTGGTTATCCTTTGATTCAAGAATTGACTGAAATGGTTAATTATTACAAAGTGACAAAAACGTACTGAAAATATACATGGTAGGAAAGTCTCTGTTTTATTTTTTAAATCAATTAGGAGAAGCTATAAATCCAATTGAAATTATTTATTCTATATAACAGAAGAGAATCATTCTAAATACATTCATCTGAAAAGATACCAAAAGTATTAACTTTTCAACATTGAAAATTCAGGTTTTACAAAGCAATATGATTGAGTTGATTCTCCAATGTTATGATATGCTCTCATAAATTGCCCACAGTCTGTACTGCACTGAAAGAACGGTACACAGGCACGTGTATTATGAAGGCTACCTTTTCTATCAACCTGACACAAGCTACGGTCAGCCTGGAAGAAGGAATCTTTAGTTGAGAAAACTTCCTCCATAAGACTGGCCTATAGGCACGTCTGTGGGGACATTTGCTTAATGAATGATAATGTGGGAAAAACCAGCTCACTGTGTGTGGTGCCATCACTAGGAAGGTGATCCTGAGTGCTGTAAGAAAGCAGTCTGAGCAAGTCATGCTGATCAAGGCAATAAACAAAATTCCTAGATGATTTCTGCTTCAGTTCCTGTCTCCAGGATCTTGCATTTCATTCTTACTTTTATTTTCCTGAACAATGGACCGTAATTTGGAACTATAAACCAAGATAATTTCTGTGGTAGTTAAAAAGAGACAGCCCCATAATTTTGACCATTTGAATACTTGACCATTAGTTGGTTGCTGTTTTGGGAGGCTTACGGGTTTGGCTCCAATGTGCAAGTATGTCACCTAGGCCACAAGATCACAAAAGCCATAGGCATTCTGATGTATTCTCCCTGCTTCCTGTTTGTAGATGGAGATGCAAGCTTTTAGCTGCTGGTCCTCTACTATGCCAATCTCTCTGTTGCCATGCCTATCAGTATAATTGGTGATAGAATTTTATCTCTCTGGAAACACAGGGTACAATACACCTTGCTTCCACAAGCTGATCTAATTATGATGTTGTAACAGGTATAAAAACCCTAAGACCTGTATACACCCTCTGTGTTGTAGGATAGTGCTTTTGTCTTTCTTCTGTCTCAGTCATCTTTCTCTAATATCCCTGTGTGATCTTCTTCAGAGAGAGAATTTGGAGCCACTGAAAGTATAAAGAAAAAGACAGGATCTCCTGAGTAAATTGGGAGCATGGGGACCTTGGGGGAGGATTGAAGGGGGGAGGGGAGAGGCAGGGAGGAGAGCAGAGAAAAATGTAGAGCTCAATAAAAGTCAACAAAAAAGAAAACAACTCTGCCTCAAATAAGCTTTGCAAATGATTCATATGATACATTCGTTGCTTTCTGACTTTTGTCAAAAATTTTCATTATGCTAAAAGTGTAAGAAAAAGGGATGGATGAAAGTGCAATATCTTCTAGAAAAAAATAATAGCATAGCATCTAGAAGCAGGTAATGGTAATTTCTTTTTTCTAAATGTAATCTTTTGCTTGACACGGCATAGCACTTTCTTGGGATTGTAAGTCCAACTTCTCTGTCACCAAGTGGTCATTCGAAACTACTAATTATCCAAACCCTGTACTTTCTTATCTTTTATGGCAATCATCTGTACCCTGTATTCACTCTCTGTCTGGCTTTTGTTCCTGAAGTTTCTACCATTACAGTCTGTGGATTGTGCCACTTACAACAGTAAATCCCAACATAGTTAATACTGCAAATAAGTATCTTTAGGCTTCTCTTCTGATCTCCAGACCTATATCCACTTCTCTGTTGAACTTTGTAGCCATTGTATCAGTCTGTATATCTTTGAGCCTGTATACTTTTACCAGTCCTAGAAGTGTAAAAACAAGACATTGCTCCCTTAATGACTTTAACCCAGTTTGACACACTGGAAAACCTGTAGTTACTCCATGTATAAATTGACCTTATAGTGAAAATTGTAGTTTGATAATGATATGGGGCAATTAGCAAGTTTGCTGGTCAACTGAGACGTGTAATTACCCAGTTGTTACCCAATCCTCCTTTGAATTAACTGGTAATTGGATATGAAAACTTCCTGTCACCTTTGGGATCTCTTCCTTCCTTTTCAGACCTTCATCATCTCATTCCTCTAATTTTTCAGGCCAGCTTTTTCTGCTTCAGATATTACCCTTGATACTGTGGCTGGAGTTAATTTTAAGATCTCAACTCTGACTGTCATTCCTATGAACCTGTTGGGATAAAGTTAACCTTCTGTAGTATAAAATAATGTAATAATATGTGAGCACAAATTATGTAGTTTCACTATGTGACTTTTATTCATGCTGCATTTGTTTAACTCTGTGAAGCTATGATACTTTGCCTGTCCAAAACAGCTGATGGTCTAATAAAGAGCAGAATGGTCAACAGCAAGGTAGAAGCAAAGATAGGCGGGGCTGGTGGGCAGAGAATATAAATAGAAGAAGAAATCTGGAAAAGGGGGAGGAGCAAGAGAGCAAGGAGAGGAAGATATCAGGGTCTAGCCACCCAGCTACACAACAAGCCAAGGAGAAAGAAGTAAAGAAAGGTATGCAGAAATAGAGAAACATAAAAGCCCAGAGGCAAAAGGTAGTCAGGATAATTTAAGTTAAGAAAAGCTAGCAAGAATCAAGCTAAGCTAAGGCTGGGAATTCATAACTAAGAATAAGTCTCTGTGTGTGGTTTATCTGAGAGCTGGGTGGTGGACCCCTAAAAAGAAAAAAATAAAATATACACAACAAAACTTCTCTTACAAAGGCAGGATATGAGAACTTTATTGTCTGTCAAAGAACATGGAAAAGAGGGCATCACCCACTGTCCAAGCAGTAAGAAGGATACATCAGAACAAACTCTGATTCCTAAAGTTAAATGTGACTAGTGTGATGATAGAGAACATCAGTGATCTTCAGTTCACAGCCAAGTTTTTGTTCTCACATTCCATATTCCAAGGTTCTTCATTCACTGCCAAAGGGAGAAAAAATCAGATGAAAATATGTGGAATAAGCATACCCATGGAAGTTATTGTGCAGATGAAAGAACAAAATCCCTACCATGATCCTTTCTCGAATATGTGGCCAAAGCTCCAAGCCACCAGGAGGTGGTCATAAACCACAGTTACCTTCACTGCACAAGTAGCTATACAGTGATAATACAGGAATGGCAGAAGAAAAAGACCTTGAAACCCCAAAGAACAATAAAGAATGGTTTTCCACCCAGCAATCTGTCCAAATAGAAGCCGCATGGTATTTTAACATAAATTCTACTATTTTTGTATGATTGAATTAGGAAAAATGAGGCACAGATACTGAAATAGCCCCTTGTCTATCGTCCAGGAAAACAACCTGCTAAAGCCTGAAACTGGAACCAGGACAGCAGAGAATTCTCTGTCCCTATCACAAATACCTAGTACGGAGGGTCAGAAGTCTGCCAGTCAGGCAGCAGATACCTTGTTGTGGGCAAATTACAGTAAGACCTTCCAAGTTGTGGGTAGGACTGGGTATCACCTGGCAACTGTGTCAAAGTGATTTCATTATGAAAACAAGATTTATTTGGCTCATAGCTAAACTCAGTAACATTCCAAAGGATCTGCAAGTTTCTAGACCTGGTAGTTTCTAGAAATTAAACACTGGAAGATATATGTGTGTAGGAATTTGTGTGGCACAAATCAAGCATTTCTTTAAAAAATAATTCTTTAAATGGAAGAGATGTTGTAAGTATTCACCGCATAAGGATTTTATCCCCAAAGAAGAAAGTAGACCAGTGAGGAAATATTGGACTCCAACTAATGCTGTGCCTGCTTGAGAGTCATGCTAACCAATGTGAAATACATCCCTGTGATACCTAATGTCAGTTGACAAGATGATTGGATCTGGAATCAGCTAAAAAACCAAGCCCCTACAAATGAATAGAGTAATTTCCAGGAAAAATATCAAATAAGGAAGCCCCTTCTCTAAGGGAAAATAATGCTGCGGGTGAGTGGTTTTGTGCCTTAGTAATGAATCACTATTGTTGTTACTGCTGCCACTACTGCAACAGCCATCAGCCATTGACATCAGAGCCCAGCTCTTTCTACCTTCCAGTGTGGTTGGTCAAGGAATCCTCAGGCCTTCAGCACTTGATTGGGACTGCTGAGGAATCCAGCACTGTGGACTGAGCAGCCTGTTTGATGGACTGCCAGATTCTCAGCCTCCATTATACAGACGGATGTCATTGTACTCCCCAGTTCCTATTATGTAAGGAAATCTAGTAAGCCTCTTTCATAATACACATTCATTCTCTCAGTTCTGTTCCTCTAGAGAACTGTAGCACATGCAATCAAAATTAAGATATATTATGGGGTGAGTAGAGAATATTGTGGTATCAATCCAGGCTAGGAAATATTAAATATGGACTCCAACTGTAAAAATTAATGTGTTTCAGAGAATAAAAAAGAAAATATTAACACTGGAAGCTAGAAAAAGACACAATAAAATTTAGCTTAAATATATAATAGCTATGTTGAAGTCAGAGAAGTTGGTAAAGCAGAGTGTGTTTACAGGATACATATTTTAACTTATTTTTTAAGCAATGGTTTCTCATTTTACAGACCAATTTCAGTTCCTAATCCCTCCCCTCCTCCTGCTCCCTCCAACTTCCCCCACCACTCCTTAGAAAGGGCAAGGCTTCCCGTGGAGAGTCAAGAAAATCTGGCATATCACTTTGAGTCAGGACCAAGGCCCTACCCTCCATATCTAGGCTGATCAAGGTATCTCTCCATAGAAAACGAACTCCAAAAACTCAGCTCAAGCATTAGGGATGAGTCCTGGTTCCACTGCCACTGTCCTCACGGACTGCCTAAGTCGTACAACTGTCACCCACATTCAGAGGGCCTAAAATGAGCCTATGTAGGGCTCATTACCATTAGTCCAGAGTCAGTGATCTACCACTAGCTTGAGTCGGCTGTTTCTGTAGGTTTCCCCATCATGGTCTTGACCCCTGAGTTCATATTATAGCTCCTATCTCTCTTTGACTGGACTCTGGGAGCTCAGCCCAGTGCTTAGCTCTGGATCTCTGCTTCTGCTTCCATCAGTTGCTGGATTAAGCTTCTTTAATGACATTTAAGGTAGTCATCAATCTGATTACAGGGGAAGACCAGTTCAGGCAGCATCTCCATTACTGCTTAGAGTCTTAGCTGGGGTCATCTTGTCGATTTCTGGGAATTTCACTAGTGACAGGTTTCTCTCTGGCCCCCATGGCTCCCTCAATCAAGATATCCCTTACATTGCTCTCCCTCTCTGTCCTTCCTGCAGTTTGACCATCCCATTCCCTTGTGTTCTCCCCCTACCCCCTTTTCCTCTCCCCCTCCCTTTCTACCTCCTTCACACCCAACCCACACACTCCCAATTTTCTCAGGAGATCTTGTCTAATTCCCTACCCAGAGGGACCCATGTATGTCTCTATTAGGGTTCTCCTTGTTACCTAGCTTCTCTGGGGTCATGGAATACAATCTGATTATTCTTTCCTTTACCGTGTTTGTCTTTCTGGGTCTCAATTATCTCAGTCAGGATGATTTTTTCCTAGTTGCATCCATTTGCATGACAATTTCAAGATATCATTGCTTTTTA
>LOEQ01016023.1:0-14165 GCA_001685075.1 Bramus lutescens | reverse complement strand
GAAGAGGGAACCTTGACTGAGAAAGTAACTCCATCATACTAACCTGTAGGCAAGTCAAGGTGTGTGAGGGCCCAGCTCTCTATGGGGGGTATCACCCCTGAACTTGTGGTCCTTGGTTGTATGAGAAGGGCGGCTGAACATGCTGTGGGAAACAAGCCAGTAGGCAGCACTCCTCCACAGTCCGCTTCAGTTCTTGCCTTTAGGTTTCTGACTTGAGTTCCAGCCCTGGATTCCCTCAGTGATGGATGTAAGCTGTAAGCCAAATGAACTCATTTCTCCCTCAGGATGTTTTGGTCTTGGAGTTTTATCACAGCAGTAGGGAACTAAAGCAGGACACAAGAGCTGTCAAATCCATGGTGCTAAATAATAATAGTACAATGTCGAATTCTAGACTTAGATTCCTAAAGTACAATTTGGAAGTCTAGACTTTGAATAATATAGTACAATGTGGAATTCTAGACATAGAATCCCATAGTACATTTTGAAACCAAGAATAGAATCTTATGGCATAATGTGGATTTCCAGACATAGAATCTTATAGAACAATGTGGAAATCTAGACATTGAATCTTATAGTACAATGTGGAAACCTAGACTTAAATCTAATTGCACAATGTGGAGTTCTAGACTAACAGTCCTATACTACAATGTGGAAGTGTAGATTAGAAACTTATGGTACAATGTGGAAGTCTAGAGTTAGAATCATATAGTACAAGGTGGAATTCTAGACTTAGAATCCTATAGTACAATGTGGATGTCTGTAATGAGAATCCTAAGCACAATGTCGAAATCTAGATTAGAATCTTATGGTACAATATCAAAATCTAGACTTAGAATCTTATAGTACAATGTGGATATCTAAACTTCGAAACTTTTCATACAATGTGGAATTATATAATTAGAATCTTATAGTACAATGTGGAAGTAAATATTAGAAATTTATTGCAAAATGCAAAATTCTAGACTTAGAATCCTATACTACAATGGGGAAATCAGGATTAGTACCTTGTTGTGCAATGTAGAAAGCCAGACTTATAATCTTATAGGACAATAACAAATTCTTGACTTAGAGTCCTATAGTACAATGTGGAGTTCGATACTTAGAATCCTTAGTGCAATGTGAAAGTCTAGATTAGCAGGTTATGGTACCATGTGGAAATCTAGACTAATAATATTACAGGACAATAACAAATTCTAGACATAGAATCTTATAGTTAAATGCAGAAGTCTAGATTAGAACTTTAAGGTACCATGTGTATATCGAGAATTAAAATCTTTTAGTAAAAGGTGGAGTTCTAGACTTAGAGTATTACAGTACAATGTGGAATTCTAGACTTAAAATCATATAGTAAAATGAGGAAGTATAGATTAGAACCTTATGGTATAAGGTGCAAATCTTGAATTAGAACCTTATAGTCCAATGTGAAATTCTAGATATAGAATCCCATAGTACAATGTGGAAGTCTAGATTAGAACATAATGTTAGAATGTGGAAGTCTAGACTTAAAATCCTATAGTACAATGTGGAAGTCTAGACTTATAATCCTATAGTACAATGAGGGAATCTAGACTTATAACAGTATAGCACAGTGTGGAATTCTAGACTTAGAATCCTGTAGTACAATGTGGAAGTCTATACAAGTAACTTATGGTACACTGTGGATATATTGACATAGAATCTCACAGTACAATGTGGAAATCTAGACTAAGAACATTTTGGTACAATGTGGAATTCTAGAATTAGAAACCTATAGTACATAGTGGAATTCTAGATTTTAAACCCTATAGTACAATGTAGAAGTCTAGAATTAGATCCTTATGGTACAATGCGGAAATCTAGACTTAGAATCCTATAGTACAATATGGAATTATAGACGTAAAATCCTATAGTACAATGTGGAAAACAAGACTTAAAAACCTGTAGTACAACTTGGAATTCTTGACTTTGAATCCTACAGTATAATGTGAAAGTCTGTATTAGAAACTTATGATAAAATGTGGAAATGTAGACTTAGAAACTTACAGACCTATGTGGAGATATTGAGCTAGAATGCTATAGTACAATGTGGAATTCTAAACATAGAATCCTAAAGTACAATGTGGAAGACTGGTTTTTATAATCCTGTAGTACAATGTGTATGTTTAGATTAGCACCTTATATTACAATGCAGAAATCAAGATTTTGTATCTTATAGTAGAATGTAGAAGTCTAGAATTAGAATCTTAAAGTACAATGAGGAATTCAAAAATGAGAATCCTATAGTACAATGTGGAAGACTAGACTTAGAATTCTATAGTACATGTGAAAATCTTGACTAAGAATCCTATAGTGCAATGTGGAAATCTCGATTAGAACCTTATGGTACAAGGAGGAAATCTAGACTTATAATCTTATACTACAATATAGAAATTTAGACTTATAATCCTATAGTAAAATGCAGAAATCTAGACTTATAATCCTATAGTAGATTGTGGAAATCTTGACAATGAGGAAGTCTAGATTAGAACCTTATTGCATAAGGTGCAAATCTAGACATTGAACCTTATAGTCCAATGAGGAATTCTAGACTTAGAATCCTATAGTACAATGAGGAAGTCTATAATAGAATTTTATGTTAGAATTTGAAAGTCTAGACTTAGAATTTTATAGTACATTTTGGAATCTGGGTTAGAAACTCATGGTACAATGTGGATCACTAATATTAGAATCCTATAGTACAATGTTGAAGTCTAGAATTATAATCCTAGAGTACAATTAGGGAATCTAGACTTAGAATCCTATAGTACAATGCGGGATTCTAGACTGAGAAGCTTAGGATACAATGTGGAATTCTAGACTTAAAATTCTATAGTTCATTGTGGAGGTCAAAATTAGAAACTTGTGATACAATGTGGAATTCTAGACTTAGTATCCTTTATTACAATGTGGAAGCCTAGATTAGAAACTTATGGTACAATGAGAAAATATTGACATAGAATATTAGAGTACAATGTGGAAGTCTAGACTTAGAACCTTTTGTTACAATTTGGAATTCTAGAATTAGAATTCTAGAGTACATTGTAGAATTCTAGACTTTAAATCCTATAGTACAATGTAGAAGTCTAAAATTAGATACTTATGGTATAATGTGGAATTCTAGACCTAGAATCCTATAGTACAATACGGAATTAAATACATAGAATCTGATAGTACAATATGGAAATCAAGAAATAAATACCTTTAGTACAATTTGGAACCCTAGACTAAGAATCCTTTAGTACAATCTTGGAATCTAGATTTTCAATTTTATCATGCAATGTGGAATTTAGACTAAGAATAATATAGTACAATGTGGAATTCTATACTTAGAATCCTATAGTACAATGAGGATGTCTAGATTAGAACCTTATGGTGCAGATGCAAATCTAGACTTAGAAACTTATTGTCCAATGTAGAATTCTAGACTTAGAATCCTATAGTACAATGTGGAAATCTATATTAGAACCTTATGGTACAATGTGGAATTCTAGGCATAGAATCGTCTTGTAAAACATGTAAATCTAGACACACAATCCTATAGTACAATGCGGAATTCTAGATTAAAATCTTTCAGTATGATATGGAAATCTAGATTTAGAATCCTAGAGAAAATGCCAGAATATAGATTTAAAATCCCATAGTAGAATGTGGAATTCTAAACTTAGAAACATAGGGTACAATTCTGAAATCTAGACTTAGATTCCTATAGTACAATGTGGATGTCTAGATTGTACCTTGTGGCACAATGTGGAAGTCATGACTTGGAATGCTATAGCACAATGTGGAAAACTAAACTTAGAATCCTAGAGAAAATGTCAGAATCTTGACTTAAAATCCTATTGTATAATGTGGAATTACAGACTTAGAAATATATGGTACAATGCTGAATTCTAGACTTATAATCCTATAGTACAATGTGGAAGTCTAGATTAGTAACTTATGGTACAATGAAATTAGAGAATCAGAATCCTATAGTACAATGTGGAAGTCTAGATTGAACCTTGTGGTCCAATGTGGAAGTCATGACTCAGAATACTATAGTACAATGTGGAAGTTTAGACTTAGAATCCTATTGTACAATGTGAATTCTAGACTTAGAAACTAATAGTACAATGTGGAAGTTTAGATTTAGAATCCTATTGTACAATGTGAATTCTAGACTTAGAATATTAGAGAAGAATGTGGAAGTCTAGATTAGAAACTTATGGTACAATGTGGAAATATAGACTTAGAATCCTATAGTACAATGTGGAAGTCTAGATTGTACCTTGTGGCACAATGTGGAAGTCATGACTTGGAATGCTATAGCACAATGTGGAAATTAGACCTAGAATCCTATAGTACAATTTGCAATTCTAGAATACTATCCTACAGTACAATGTAGAAGTCTAGACTTAGAATACTGTAGTAATATGTGGAAGTCTAGAATTAGAATCATATTGTACAATGTGGAATACTAAACTTAGTTCCTTATGGTACAATCCTGAAATCTAGACTTTGAATCACATAGTGCAAGTGGAATTTGAGATTTAGAACCTTATTGTACAATTTGGTAATCTAGATTTAGAAACTTATGGTAAAATATGGAATTCTAGAATTTGAATACTATAGTACAATGTAGAAATCTACATTAGAACCCTATGTTACATTGTGGAAGTCCAGATTTAGAAACCTGTAGTACATTGTGGAAATCTAGACGTATAAACCTATAGTACAATGTGGAAGTCTAGATTTAGGATCCTAGAGAAAATGTCTTAATCTAGACTTAAAATCCTATAGTACAATGTGCAATTCTAGACTTAGAAACATATAGTACAATGCTGAATTCTAGACTTAGAAACGTATAGTACAATGTAGAAGACTTGATTAGAACTTTATGGCACAATTTGGAAGTCTAGACTTAGAATCCTATTGTACATCATGGAAGTCTATAATTAGATCATTATGGTACAATGTGGAATTCTAGTCTTTTAATGCAATAGTACAATATGTATTCCTTTACTTAAAATCCTATAGTACAATGTAGAAGTCTAGACTTAGAAACTTATGGTACAATGTGGATTTCTAGACCTAGAATCCTATATACAATATGGAAATCAAGAATTAGAATCCTCTAGTACTGTGTAGAATTCTAGACTTAGGATCCTATAAATAAATGTGGAATTCTAGACTTCTAATCCTATAGTACAATGAGGTATTCTCGATGAGAACCATATGGTACAATGTGGAAATCTATCCTTAGAATCCTATAGAACAAGGTGAAAGACTAGATTAGACCTTATTGTACAATGTCGTAATCAAGAGTTAGAATCACATAGTAAATTGTGGAAGTCTAGACGTAGAATCCTACAGTGCAATGTGGAATTGTATACTTAGAATACTATAGTACAATGTGGAATTCTACACTTAGAATCCTATAGTAGAATGTGACAATCTAGACTTATTATCCTATAGTACAATTACAAAGTCTATATTAGAAACTTATGTTACAATGTGTAAATCTACACTTAGAATACTATAGAACAATGTGGATGTCTTGATTAGAACCTTATGGTACAATGTGGAAATCAAGAGTTAGAATCATATAGTAAAATGTGGATGTGTAGACTCAGGATCCTATAGGTCAATGTGGATTTCTAGACTTAGACCGTACACTACAATGAGGTAATCTAGACTTATTTTCATGGAATACAATGAGGAAGTCTATATTAGAAATTTATGTTACAATGTGGAAATCTACACTTTGAATACTACAGAAAATTATGGAAGTCAAGATTAGAACCTTATGGTAAAATATGGACGTCAACACTTAGTATCCTATAGTACAATGTTTAAATCTAGACTTAGAATACTATAGAACATTTGGAAGTTTGATTAGAACCTTATGCTACAATGTGGAATAATAGAAATAGAATCCTATAATACAATGTGGAAGTCTATACTTAGAATCCTATAGTACAACGTGGAAGTCTAGATATAGAAACTTATGTTACAATGTTCATTTCTAGACTTAGAATCCTATAGTAGAATATGGAATTCTAGACTTAGAACCTATACTACAATGTGGAAACCTATAGTAGAATATGGAATTCTAGACTTAGAACCTATACTATAATGTGGAAGCCTATAGTAGAATATGGAATTCTAAACTTAGAATCCTATACTACAATGTGGAATTCTAGACATAGAACCTCATGATACAATGTGGAATTCTAGTTTTACAATCCTATAGTGCAATATTTAATTCTAGACATAGAATCCTAAAGTACTATGTGGAAGCATCCCTATAGTACAATGTGGAATTCTAGTCTTAGAAACCAATAGTACAATGTGGAAGTCTGGACTTAGAAACCTATAATACAATGTGGAATTCTAGATAAGTGTATTGTGGTATAATGTGGAAAACTAGACATAGAATCCTATAGTACAATGTGGAATTCTATACTTAGAATTCAATAGTACAATATGGAAGTCTTGATGAGAACCTTAAGGAACAATGTGGAAGTTGAGGCTGAGAATCCTATAGTGGAATGTGGAAGATAATACTTAGAATCCTATAGTACAAAGTGAAAGTCTAGACAGAGAACCCTTAGGTTACAATGTGGAATTCTAGACTTAGAATCCTATAGTACAATGCGGAAGTCTAGTTTAGAAATTTATGGTACAACGTGAAATTCTAGAATCATATAGTAAATATGGAAGTCTAGACTTAGAATCCTATAGTACAATGTGGAATTATAGACTTAGACTGCTATAGTTCAATATGGAAATTTATATTAGAACCTATGGTACAATGTGGAATTCTAGACCAAGAATCCTGTAGTGTAATATTGAATTGTAGATTTAGAATCCTATAGCACAATGTGTAAATCAAGACTTAGAGTTCTATATTACAATGTGGACTACTAGAAATTGAATCATTTGGTTCAAAGGAGAAGTCTGGACTTCCACATTGTATCATAAGATTCTAAATCAAGAATTCCACATTGTACTATAGTATTCTATGTCTAGACTTCTGCATTGTATTATAGGATTCTAAGGCTAGAATTCCACATTGTACCAAAAGGTACTAATCCTGACTTCCACATTATACTATAGGAATCTAAGACTAGAATTCCACATTGTACCACAGGGTACTAATCCAGACTTCCACATTGTAGTATAGGATTCTAAGTCTAGACTTCCACATTTTACTATAGTTATATAAGTCTAGAATTCATTATTGTCCTAAAAGACAATAAGTGCAGATTTCCACATTGTACCATACGTTTCTAATCTTGATTTCTACCTTGTACAATAGGATTCAAAGTCTAGACTTACAGATTGTACTATAGGATTCTACGTCAAGGATTCCAAATAGTACTAAAAGGTTCAAAGTATAGATTTCCACATTGGACCATAAGGTTCTATACTAGACTTTCACATTGAACTATAGGATTCTAAGTATGGACTTCCACATTGTACTATAGGAATCTATATCTAGAATTCCACATTGTAACATAAGGTCTTATCCTGATTTCCACTTTGTACTATAAGATTATAAGTCTAGATTTCCACATTGTACTATACGATTCTAAGTCTAGAACTCCACATTGTACTATAAGATTCTAAGTCTATATTTGCATATGGTACGTTAAACTTTTATTCTAGATTTCCACAGTGTACTATAGGATTCTAAGTCTAGAATTCCGCATTGTACTATATTATTCTAAGTATTGATATCCACATTGTACTGTAGGATTCTAAGTCTGGTATTCGATATTGTACTATATGATTCTAAGTATACACTTAAACAGTGTACCATATGTTTCTAAATTAGACTTCCACATTGAACTATAGGATTCTTAGAAAAGACTTACTGATGGTTCCATAAGGTACTAATCAAGACTTCCCCATTGTACTATAGAATTTTAAGTCTAGGTTTCCACATTTTTCAGTAAGTTTCTAATCTAGATTTTCAAATAGTACTATAGGATTCTAAATCTAGCCATCCCCATTACTACAGGATTCTAAGTCTGGACTTCCGCATTTTATCGTAAGGTTCTAAGTCTAGAATTCCACATTGTACTATAGGATTCTAAGACTAGAATTCCACATTGTATCCAAAGGTATTAATCGAGACTTCCAGATTGTACTATAGAATTCAAAGTCTAGAATTCCACATTGTTATATAGGAATCTAAGTCTAGAAATCATTATTGTCCTTTAATAATATAAGGCTAGATTTCCACATTGTACCATAGGGTTCTAATCTTGATTTCCACATTGTACGATAGGAATCTAAGTCTAGATTGGCACATTGTAATATAGGATTCTAAGTCTGAATTTCCACATGGTACCTTAAAGTTCTAATCTAGACTTTCTTATTGTACTATAGGATTCTAAGTCTAGAATTCGTTATTTTCCTGTAAGATTAAAAGTCTAGAGTTCCACGTGGTTCTATAACCGTCTAATCTAGACTTCCACATTATATTAAGGATTCTAAGTCTAGAACACCACATTGTAATATAGGATTCTAAGTCTAGATTTCCACATTGTACTATAGGACTCGAAGTCAAGAATTCCTTATTGTCCTATAAGATTATAAGTCTTGATTTCTACATTGTACAACAGAGTCCTAATCCTGATTTCCCAATTGTAGTATAGGATTCTAAGTCTCGAATTTTGCATTTTGCCATAAGTTTCTAATACTGACTTCCACATTGTACTACAGGATTCTAATTCTATAATTCCACATTGTACGAAAATGTTCGAAGTTTAGATATCCATATTGTACTATAAGATTCTAAGTCTAGTTTTCGACATTGTACCATAGGATTCTAATATAGATTTCCACATTGTGCTTAGGATTCTCAGTACAGACTTCCACATTGTACTATAGGATTCTAAGTCTAGAATTCCACATTGCACTATATGTTTCTAAGTCTAGACTTCCACATGGTACCATAAGTATCTAATCTATATTTCCACATTGTAGTATAGGACCCTACGTCTAAAACTCCACATTGCACTATACGATTCCAAGTCTAGACTTCCACATTGTACTATAAGATTCAATGTCTAGATTTCCACATTGTACTATAAGATTCTAAGTCTAGAATTCCACAATGTACTATAGGATTCTAAGTCTAGAATTCAACATTGTACTATATGATTCTAAGTATAGAAATCCACATTGTACCATATGGCTCTAAATTAGACTTCCACATTGTACTGTAGAATTCTAAGTCTAGATTTCCACATTTTTCCATAAGTTTCTAATCTAGATTTTCAAATAGTACTATAGGATTCTAAATCTAGTCATCCACATTGTACTGCAAGATTCTAAGTCTAGACTTCCGCATTATATAAGAAGATTCTAAATCTAGAATTCCACATTGTACTATACGATTCTAAGTCTAGATTTCTTCATTGTATTACAAGATTCTAAGTCTAGAATTCCACATTGTACCAAAAGGTACTAATGCTGACTTCCACATTGTACTATAGAATTCTAAGTCTAGAATTCCACATTGTACTATATGATTCTAACTCTAGACTTCCACATGGTATCATAAGGTCTAATCTACATTTCCACATTGTAGTATAGGACCCTATGTCTAGAACTCCACATTGCACTATAAGATTCCAAGTCTAGATTTCCACATTGTTCTATGAGATTCTAAGTCTGGAATTCCACAATGTACTATATGATTCTCAGTCTTGATTTCTTCATTGAATTACAAGATTCTAAGTCTAGAATTCCACATTGTACCATAAAGTCCTAATCAAGACATTTTCATTGTACTCTTGTATTCTATGTTTAGACTTCCACCCTGTACTATAGGTTTCTATGTCTAGAATTCCACATTGTACTATAGGATTCTTAGCCCAGATTTCTACATTGTACTATAAGATCCTAAGTCTAGGATTCGATATTGTACTTAAGGATTCTAATACGTGATTCCACATTGTACCGAAAGGTTCTAAGTCTAGACATCCACATTTTACTATAGGGTTCTAATTCTCGAATTCCACAGTGTTACATAAGGTTCTAATCTAGACTTCCACATTGTACTATAGTATTCTAAGGCTATAATTCCACATTGTAACATAAGGATCCGTATATAGATTTCCACATAGCAACATAATGTTATAATCTAAACTTCAATATTGTACTATAGGATTCAAAGTAAAGATGATCACATTGGGCTATTGGATTCAAAGTCTAGACTTACACATTGTACTCTAGAATTCTAAATCTAGACTTCCCCATTGTACCATAAGATCCTAAGTCGACTTCTACATTGTACTGTAAGATTCTAAGTATAGAATTCTGCATTGTAACATAAGGTGCTAATCTAGACTTCCACATTGTACTCTAGGAATAGAACTCTAGGCTTCCACATTGTACTATAGGTTTCTAAGTCTACACATCCCCATTGTCCTATAGGTATCTAAGTCTAGACTTCCAGATTGTGCATAAGTTTCTAAGTATATCCTTCCACATTGTACCATAGTATTCTAAGTCTAGATTTCCAAACTGTACCTAAAGGATGTAATCTAGCTTTCCACATTGTACTATAGGATTCCAAGTCATGACTTCCCCATTGTACTATAGGATTCTAAGTCTAGACTTCCACATTATACTATAGGATTCTAAGAATAGATTTCCACATTGTACCATACAGTTCTAAGCTAAACTTCCACATTGAACTATAGGATTCTAAGACTAAAATTCCACATTGTACTATAAGGTTCTAATTTACACTTCCATATTGTATTATAATGTTCTTAGTCTTGACATCCACATGGTACTATATGATTCTAAGTCAAGAATTACTCATTGTTCCATAAGTTTCTAAGTATAGATTTCCATATTTTACCATAAGTTTCTAATCTAGACTTCCACATTGTACTATAGGATTCTAAATCTAGATTTCCACATTGTACTATAATATTATAAGTCTAAAATTCCACAGTGTACTAGAGGATCCTAAGTATAGACTTTGACATTGTAACATAAATTTCTACTAATGACTTCCACATTTTACTATAGGATTCTAAGTCCTGACTTCCACATTGTACTATATGATTCTATGTCTAGAACTCGACATTGTAATATAAGATTCTAAGTCTAGATTTCCACATGGTACCATAGGGTTGTAATCTAGAATTCCACATTATACTATAGTATATTAAGTCTATATATCCACATTGTCCTATAGGAATCTCAGAATAGACGTCTACATTGCACCGTTATGTTCTAATCTGCACTTCCATATTGTATTATAAGATTATAAGTCTAGACTTATACTTTTACTATAGGAATCAAAGTCAAGAATTACACATTGTTACATATGTTTCTAAGTATAGATTTACATATTGTACCATAAGTTTCTAACATATAATTCCACATTGTACTATAAGATTCTGAGAATTGAACTCCACATTTGTACTGTAGCATTCAAAGTCTAAAATTCCACATTGTACTATAGGATTCTAAGTCTAAAGTTGTTTATTGTACCATATGATTTTAATCTACTGTAGGATGCAAAGTCTAGATTTCCATATTGTACTATAGGATTCTAATTCTAGATTTCCACATTGTACTCAAGGATTCTAAATCTGAAATTCCACATTGTAACATTAGGTTCTAATCTAGACTTCCATATTGTATTATGAAATTCTAAGTCTAGATATCCAAATTGTATGCTAGCATTCTAAATCTAGATTTCCACATTGTATTATAGGATCCTTAGTCTTGAATTCCACACTGTGTGATAAGGTTCTAAGTCTAAAATTCCCTTGTGTTCCATATGTTTCTTATCTAGACTTCTACATTGTGCCATAGGATCCTAAGTCTAGACTTCCACAATGTACCATTCGTTTATATATCTTGTCTTCCACATTGTACTATAGGATTCTAAGTCTAGAACTACACATTGTACTATAAGTTTCTAAGTCTAGAATTCCACTTTGCACAACAGGATTCTAAGTATAGACTTCTCCACTGCACTATAGCATTCAAAATCTTGACTTCCACATTTTACCATAAGATTCTAATCTAGATTTCCGCTTTGTACTACAGGATTCTAATTCTGGCCTTCCACAGCATACCTTAAGATTCTAAGTCTATATTTCCACATTGTACCATAAGGTTCTAAATCTACACTTCCAAATTGTAATGTATGATTCTATGTTCAGAACTCCACATTGTAGTATAAGATTCTAAGTATAATTTTCCACATTGTCTAATAGGATTGTATGTCTAGTCTTCAATAATACCATAGGGTTCTAATATAGATTTCCACATTGTATTATAGGATTCTAAGTCTAGAATTCCACATGGTTACTTAAGTTTCTAAATCTAGACTTCCACATTGTACTACAGGATTCTAAGTCTAGATTTCCACATTGCACAATAGGATTCTAAGTTTAGAATTCCACATTGTACCATAACATTCTAATCTAGACATCCACATTGTACTATAGGATTCTAAGTCTGGATTCCATATTGTACTATAGGATTCTAAGTGTAGGCATTCACATTGTTCTATAGGATTTAAAGNGTACTACAGGATTCTAAGTCTAGATTTCCACATTGCACAATAGGATTCTAAGTTTAGAATTCCACATTGTACCATAACATTCTAATCTAGACATCCACATTGTACTATAGGATTCTAAGTCTGGATTCCATATTGTACTATAGGATTCTAAGTGTAGGCATTCACATTGTTCTATAGGATTTAAAGTCTAGAATTTCACACTGTAAAATTTGCTTCTCAGTTTAGACTTCTACTTTGTACTATAAAATTCTAAGTCTAGATTCCCACATTGTAATATAGGGTTCTAAGTCTAGACTTCCACATTCTACTATAGAATTCTAAGTTTAGAATTCCACATTGTACCATAAGGTTCTAATCTAGATATCCACATTGTACTATAGGATTCTAAGTCTAGATTCCACATTGTACCATAAAGTTCTAACCTAGATTTCCACATTGTACTGTGGGATTCTATGTCTAGAATGCCACATTGTACTATAGGATTCAACATCTAAAACTCAAAATTGTAATATACGATTCTAAGTCTTGATTTCCACATTTACTATAGGATTCTAAATCTATAATTCTACATTGTACTATAGGATTCTAAGTCTAGATTTCCACAATATGCTATAGGATTCTAAGTCTGGACTTCCCCATTTTAATATAGGAATCTAAGTCTAAAATTCCACATTGTATGATAAAATTCTGCAGCTAGATTTCCACTTTGTACTATAAGGTTCTACGTCTAGATTTCCACATTGTACCATAATGGTATAATCTAGAATTCCTCATTGTACTATAGGATTCTAAGTCTAGATTTCCACATTGTACTCTAGGATTCTAAGTCTAGGCATTCACATTGTACTATAGGATTTTAAGTCTAGACTTCCACATTGTACTATAAGATTCTACTTCTAGATTTTCACATTGTACCATTAGGTTCTAATCTAGATTTCCTCGTTTTCCTTTATGATTGTAAGTCTTGAATTCCACATTCTACAATAAGATACTAATCGAGATGTCCAAATTGTACTATAGGATCCTAAGAATAGAATTCCACATTGTCCTATAGGATTCTAAGTCTAGACTTCCACATTGTACCCTAAGGTGCAAAGTTTAGAATTCCCCATTGTACCATAACGTCTAGAATACCACATTGCACTATATTATTCTGCGTCTTGATTTTCACATTGTAACATAAGTTTCACAACTTAACTTGCAGATTGTACCATAACATTCTAAGTCTAGACTTCCTCATTCTACAATAGAACCCCCAGTCTAGACTTCCATATTGTACTATTATATTCTAAGTCTAGACTTAAACATTATACTGTAGGATTTTAAGTTTAGAATTCCACATTGTACGATAGGATTTTAAATCTACACTTCCACATTGTACTATAAGATTCTAAGTCTAGACTACCCCTTTTACCATAAAGTGTTAATCTAGACTTTGTCATTGTAATACAGGATTCTAAGTCTGGATTTCCATATTGTACTATCGGATTCTAAGTCTAGACTTCCAATGTACTATGGGATTCTAAGTCTATAATTCCATATTGCACCATGAGTTTTATATCAAGATTTCCACATTGTACTATATTATTATAAATCT
>LOEQ01016022.1:0-14168 GCA_001685075.1 Bramus lutescens | reverse complement strand
TTCCTTCCTTCCTTCCTTCCTTCCTTCCTTCCTTCCTTCCTTCCTTTCATTCATGCTGTAATTCACTCAAATCTCTGAGTCAGAGATGGATACCATTCAGAAAGTTCATCACGAGTTTCCTTTTCCAACTATTCATCTGTGACGTTAGACACATATGAAAGGCACAATAAGCCACAAAAAGACATGAGAGTCTTATAAAAGATCCAAAAACCTAACAAGACTAACACTAATTCATCTTCAAACTAAAGAGCAGTCTTTGCCTCCATGACCTTCTGAATACAAATTTGGGTCTTCAAGGCTCAGGAGGCTTTGAGAATCTCACCACCCTGTGTCTCTTGCCATTAACTCTATTAACATAGTTATTATTATTAACATAGCTAGATTTCCACCTCGGTATTTCTGGAATTGTGGGCAGCACTGCCCACAGATTAACTCCAAACATTGCCCATGATTCATGTTATTCTTAGAACTCACTCCAGTGAGTTCTGGAAACTCTGTCTCCAGGTCCCTACTGAGAATTACTCTCAGGATGGTCCTACCCTAGGTCTATTCTCTGTTGGGCATTTTGAGCCTTCTTGAGAAGCCCAGGTAGTCATTTGCATGTATTCATAGTACTTGTACCGTTTGTGCTTTGTGGAAAGGATATTCAAGCTGCACCTCTGCCTAAATCTGTTTGAGAAGGCTATGCGGCAGGGCAATGCAAAAAGCAGAAAGGTTTTGCTTTGCTTTTTCTAAGCATGATAGTCTATAGTTGATGCTTATTTAATTATATACTAGATTTTGCCACAAATTGTACTTTGAATATAAAAGAAAGAAGGAAGTTAAAAAGGAGAAAACAATGAAAAAAGCAAAAACTTTTGTCCCTATTAAATTTAAAGTGAATATGGTTGATATTATTTTTCATACAATTTGCTTTTCTTGCATGATTTGAAAGTAATTCAGATCAATGATAATTTGTAAAATGAATTAAAAAATAAAGTACATGTGCAGGATTCTGGCAGGTCATTTGCTAGAGTACTATGTATACCAGATGTCCAGGGAGAAAATTATATAATTTCATAATAAGTTCTATAAATAACAACAATTAGGCAACTTAGACAAAGGCTTTTTGCCAATCTTTGAATGACAGCGAAGAAATTTTAAGAATATGAAAACTTTGTTGTTTAGAAATTTAGCACTAACTCTGGATTGTTAAAGATAAAATGTGGCTTTTAAAATAGAATTTATATTCTAATTATGTGTATAAATCAAAATGATACCAACACAATGATGTACTTTTTGCATTTAAAATAATAAAAATAATCCTTACATGTAAATCTCTTTAGAAAATATATGTGATGATTTTTACTCAAACATAATCTTTACATAACACAGAATTACATAATGAAAAAGACCTTCAGGATAATAGACAAAACAAGTACATTATTAATGTCTGGTCAAAGGAATCAAATAATGTTCTATAAGTACTATGTTATAAAAAAGTAATACAGATTATTTTTCCTCTAAAGTAGATGTATGGTAATACAACATCCATTTTATACTATTTTTTGAGATTTAAAATTGTGCTTGTGCATGCATGCCCATGTGACATATATGTGTGGGTGCCTGGTGAGGTCATAAGCGGGCATAAATCTCCTAGGGTCATAGTTACAGTGGATCGGTAACTCTCTGATAAAGGTGCTAGTAACCGAACTCAGGGAATACAGAACAAGTTCCCTTAACCACTGAACTATCTCTCTAAACCTCTATGTTGTTTGTTTCCATCTTTGTACTACATGCACAGCATATATTTACCTCTTTGTTTCTAAAAGTTGCTGCTTCTGAGATTTATAGCAAGAATAAGTATGTGGGTGAATAGTATAAAGGAGGAGTAAAATTTGACATTGCCACGCTTTTCCCCAATGCCCTTTCAAAATGGAAAAAGGGGAGAAAAACCTATTTTCTTAGCTGCTAGGCACACTGTTAATAAAACACTCAGCCACTGTCTTCCTGTAGGGCTTCCTGGGATGTAGGTGGCAAATTTTCTCAAGGCCAGAACCCTTCTTATCAAAACCTATGGTTTGTGTCTGATGCACAGAAGCATTTATTTTCCTTTTCCTCTTGCCTAAACAAGGGTCCATGTAGGTTGACCTAGCTCTCTCTGGGATGACTGAAAATTTTAACAGGACATTAACTCCATTCCAATTTCTCCTTGACTGAATTCAATTGTTTCTTTTACTTCAGAGAAGTTGCAAAAGTGAGCTATTTCTATCCAATAGCTGCACATTAATTTTTGTTGCAAATTCTGATTCCTAGGAAATCCATACTGGCATGAAACAGTTTTGAGTCGTGGTTCATGAGGTGCCTTCTACTAGTGGATGTAAAAGAGGCAAAATTCAGAGATGCCTAGGTTATAAAATTCAAAACCACAGGATAGGCCATACACATGTAGTGGGTGCTGTTTAATATATTTCACTTTTGCTGTGAAGGTGAGCAAGTCAGGAGAGCTGCTCTTGGCTGTGATGAGCAGATAAGGCATCCGATCAGGACAGGCTTACAAAGCAATTAGTCAGTAATACGAGATGCGTAACAAGAACACTGAAATAGTGCTTTGCTATCACCTAGAATTTAGAATAATTATAAACTCAAAATGATATAGAGAAGAAACAATAGATTATCTCCAAAGGAGTTTCACTGGGAATATTAACCGCGATTAAGGGCACCCAAGCCCAGCAATAGATCCCTACACAAAACAAAGTCAATGACGTTTTGTAAATTATTTGTCTCATATTGCTTGGCTTAGGTATTGATTTTTCATCTCATAGCCTTTTGCCAACATATTATTGTGTCCAGTATTGTGTTTTTATGGATGTATACTCTTGTGTCTTTCTTAAATTACGGCTTGTTTGTTTTGTTTCTCTTGTTGGCCTGTTTGAGTCTAAAGAGAGAGATGCAAAAGGGTGTGGAAGTGGGATGGACCTGGGGTGAGATGGCGGAGGGGGAATCATGATTAGAATATATGGTGCATATCTCACACCTTATCACACACTGGTTTCTAATGCCTTTCACCCATAAAGAACAATGTCACTTCAAGATAGAACCCAAAATATATCATTCCAGCAAAAATGAACAAAAGATGACAGGTATCTGATAAATTATTTAGTAAAATCTAAAATTTCTTAACTGTGTAGATGAAGAAATAATGAAATCAGGAAACAGAAAACATAAAAGGGAAAAAAAAACAAATAGTAAATAGATTCCATAGTGTATTGTCACAAAGCAAAGGGAGTGTAGGTTTGACATTGTGACAATTTAAAAGGTTATTAATAAGAAAGTGTAAGAAGTGAAAGAATGATTAATGCAGCAATCGCATAATGGGCATAAAATATTTGTCATCTTTACATTCAGCATGTTATTCATATTAAAATATATAATACACACAAATTTAATCACCAAGAAAGACAATATCCAAGAAATAAATGAAGTGATAAATAAATATGAGAAAGCATATGGACATTTTCCAAGTGAAAAAATAAAATGGATGGCAAACTTGGGAGAAGATGCTTAATAACGTTACCGTCAAAAAAAAAATAATTCAAAACATACTGAGATTTTATCCATCTCAGTTAGATAGTTTTTCATAAAAATTTTTATAAGGCTTCAACTCTGCACAAAGAATTGAAGAAAACTAAGGAACACTTTGAGTGGGAGAAATAGTATTCCCCAGGGAAGAGCACAACAACTGGTTATCCAATAATAAATGGTTAACCCTGAAAATATATATACAAGTAGCATAGAGACAGAGTGTGTTAAATCTAGGGATATACATGTATATATACTTATTTTTATAGCTAAAATAAGTAACAAAAGAGGCCATGTATTTTAAGGATTAATAAAAGTGTATGGAGAGAGGAAAAACTAAGGGATAGTATATTGTTGTACTAGCAAATCAAAAAAAACTAATCATGTGCAAAAAATAATGACAAAATACTGACAAGGATCTGGTCAAAACAGGAATCTTATATACATAAGAAGGATATTATCCATATATGGATGACAGGCTATAGAAAAATGCTGTGTATCATGCAGCTGTCAAGAAGACTACAAACTGTCATTTTCAGGGAAATTCGTGGAAGTAAAGATAAAAATTTCCATCTCATATAGGAAATGTTAATGTTTCAATACATATGAATAGCAATGACTCTATTAAATAATGGGAAGTTGACCAGTGGGAGAACAGTAAAAAAAATGGATAATGTGGAACATAAATGATAAAATATCATACATATGTATAAAAACATCATAATGAAAGCCACAGTTTTGAACAATTGTACATGAATTAAAAATTATTTTATAAATGGCCATCCTGATGAAATGTCTGTGTGCAAAAAAAGTTATTTAACAAGACTGTTGGATGAAAGCCTAAAGAAAAGTGTGGAAGAAGACAGAACAAAGACAGAAATGTATGTATTAGGATAGTCAGAGATTTAGTTGGGGTGCTAGGGATATGGCTCCATAACAGAGCATCTGCTGCCGTGAGTCCAATCTCTAGTACTTAAAAATAAATAAGATATAAACAAATAAGATTGGAAGGAATGATATCAGTCCATAAGAATAATAAATAGTGACCCCCAAATTATCAAGTATGGAGACACTGTCTAGGTTTGTATTTCATATGATGTTTGATTTCTAGAGATTGAGATCTGTTTGTCTTGATAGATAGCAGTGAGAAAACATTCTTGAACTGATGAAGAGAGACACATTCATCTAGATCATATGCCGGTTTAGTGTGAGTTTTCAGGACTGTTTTGATGATGATTTCTAGAGCTAATGCAGATTTGTAGGTTAAGAGCCGCTCCCCGGTTGTTCTTTCTTCTCAGACCCAACCTGCAGTTTAGGAGCTGCTCAGACTGTTTACATTCCTCATAAATAGCACGTTTCGGGTTTTTTTCTTCTCCTTCCTTGGCTCATTAGTTCAAAAGACCAACCCACATCAATCAGGAAACTTGCTTTACGTTAGTTAAGGTCATTACTGAAACACAGACCTGGAAACAGTTGAAAGAAGATAGAGCTGAACTGAAAGTCTTCGGGCCCTTATTCATGGAGCTTCATTGTCTCCCTCCACCATGAATTAGGGATGGTTGAGTTACATCACTCTCCTCATACACCAATGAGTTCCCGGCCACAGAAGCTCATCTGGTTTCTCTTGTGCACAGTATTGTGTTTTCATTACGTTGGTATGACAGGGTGGAGTCACTGGGCACAGACCTGAACTCAGTCTCCAGTTTCTTCTCATCCTCAAAGGTTGGAATGGTATATAATCTTGCTCAAGGCTTTAGCCCTCTAAATATATCAGTTCCTCTGATCAGATCCCATGCTGGAATGGTCATCTCATCATACTGTCATGAGACATCTTGTCAAAACACGCACAGATAACTGAATATCTCATATCACATATTACTTGGGCAAAGTCTAAATTTGCCATTATTACCAGGGCATCCCCAGACAAGAGTGTCATGCCTATGGATAATGGGTACAGAGATAAACCACTCTGGAAATAATTTTAGGGAACAGCATCTGCTTTATTGCACACAAGCAAGCATCTATATAGAGGGAGTCTATCTACTGTTATTGGTTAGAACATTGCTTTGGATTGGATAGTGAGCGCTCATACCACCAAGGTCTCTATGCAGAAGAAATGCCTGAAAGGAGACCTAGAGAGTGCAGACTCATCCACAGCCCAACTACTGGCTACTCATACTTCTTAAGAATTCAGTGTTCTGACTTCTGGAAGTACCCAGGAGCATGGTGTACCATGCTTCTTATCAAAAAGCATTATGCCAAGTAAACTGGCTGCCCATTCATACCTGTATTTCCTCCTATATAAATTTTCTGTCCCCTAAATGGAGCACAAAAAGCAAACTTTTTATTTACTAACATCAAACTATTAAAAAAAATCTATGGGTTTGTCTTTGTTTGTGGGAGGCCCTGATTTCTTTTGTGGGGAGAATAGAAAGAGGCTTGGATTGGTAGAATATTTCTTGGGAAATATCAGCAGAAGATGCCTTGGAAAGACTATGGGAGGCAGGGTGTGAAATACCAGAAAATATGCGGTTTAAAAAGCCATCTTAGGATTTAACTGTGAGATACGTGGAAATAGTACAAAGACATGACAATATATTTTCTAACTCAAAAATTTATGAAAAGGACAGATTTAGTCATAATGGCATTAAGGAATAATGTGTAATACATGCTGTGCACACTAGTGAATTGCACAGAAGTCTGGGTTGCCCTTCCAACCTGTGCCAAAGTTGGTGCACAGTGTAGAATAGGTTTAATGACAATATTTATTGGCCTCTGCAAAGCTAAATATTCCTGCCTTCCAAATAACCACCAATTTCTCCAATCCATTTACCCTACTTTATATTTCTGATATAGAAATCCTACATTATATTATGTGCTTCTTTGTGTTTACTGTCTTGAACTGAAATATTTTAATACTTTCAAGTAAATCATTTTAAATAAGGTAATTACTTTGGTGTGTCTAATTTTCAACATATTTAATTATATAGCATGCATCTCTTTAATAGTAGAATCTTACTCTGTAAATTGTGTAGAAAGTTGCAACAGTATCAGATATCATAGTGGGCAAACACGCCTATGTTTGCAACTTCACTAGGCCATGTATTCTCACGAAAATAGCAGTTATCTTTCAGTTATCAAATGATTGCTCTGTGATGTACAACTCTACATTGTTTGTTGTGCCTCCTGCTTATTGTAATAGATTGATGTCTGGCCCACAGTAGCAATAAACAGTAAATGATAATGCTTCCATTTAAATATGTAATTTTCCAGATTAGAATTTCTTCTCTCTTTCCATTCACTCATTTGCACTGCATTACAGTTTCTGACGAGAACCTTACTTCCTACGCAGTTTTACATTCATAACCCAGTTAGAATATTGTGAATATTTTTAACCAACTCAGTTGTGTCTGAGTAGGGAAATGAAGTGTTTGAGTGAACCAGTTCTACGAGATGCCCTCACTTTCGCTTTTCCATTGATTCACATCTATCCTTGGTATTTTGTCTGTCATCGTGCCACAGGGAACTCAAAAGAGAGCTGAGGCACCTCACTGTTAAGATCTATTCTGAAACTAAGAAGACTTGTCAGTAACAATATTTCTTCTTGCTTTTTTATTTAGGATGCAGGTGTTAAACTATGAAGCCTGCTACCTTTAAGTTTCAGTGTAGAAACTTTCACAAGACTCCCACCCCAAACCAGAGATACTATCGGGATGACTTAAAACCATCCAATTATATATAAGGGTAGAGTTCAGTTTCAATTTATAAAAAGGGACAGTTGTTATTTCTATGCTAACATATTGTAAGTAGTGGTATGATTTTATATAACTCAGCCTGGATTTTAGTACATGTTTTAGTTAAAAGATTATCTTAATTTTGAGTATCAGATTTATTTAATGTATATATTTCATGTCTCAAGTAGTAAAAATTTATTCAAAAAATTACACAGATAATAGTCATAAACAATAAAGACAAGAGTGATTCAATAGCACCATGATGTGTTCATGTCAACCTTCTTCTGGTTTTAAAGGGTTGGGTGTGCCAGTTCTGAAGATCAAGAATTACCTTTTCTACTTCCTGTCCTAATATGGTCCACCTCTGCTTTTTTTCCCAACTCAAACAAAAATGAAGAGGGGGAAGGAACAATTGAAAAATTACCAAATGACAAAATTATTAATGTTATGAAAAAACAAAATTAATAGTAAAAAATTCTTGATTTTATTTGAATGTATTTACTTCTTTATGTTTGTGAGTACACTGTCTATTTAATCTTCATAGGCTTTTTTTTGCACTATAGCTGTTCAATAATAACTAAAGCTTCTTTGGAAATGAATTATACCAGAACCCACTAAGCAAGGCTTTCAAGTCATATCTCTAGGTATATCTCAGTTCTGACCTTTATGACCCTTTACAGTGTCTTTCCAAAGAGCTAATCGAGAACAGCTGTTTCCAGAGACAGCAGCTGCTACAATTAAACAAATGAGAAAAACTGGCAAATGAAGACCCAGATACACTTTAAATAGACCATTCAGTGCTGGGAAAATCATCTAGAAGTTCTGTAAAGGTCAAAGAGATAAAAAAAAAAAACACGTGTCTGTTGCACATATAAATTCATTAAAAGCTACTTGCAGAAAACAGCTTTCACTCAAACAAATACTGGCAAGTGCTCAGTTAAAGTAGTCCAGCAATTATATTGATGGGAAACAAACTTTTCTGTTCTGCAAAAATAAAGTCCAATCTGTAGAACTTTCAAATTTGGGCCCTTCTATGTTTCTCAATAAGCTAATGATGAAAATGAAAATACTTTTCTTGTCCTTTTGTCCCTATAACTTTACTTTTTATTGGTAGTAAAGATGTAAAGTAATAGCCATTATGAAACAAATGTAGAAATTAAACTCCCTAGCAAGGGAATGGAATGTTACAAAAAGGTGCTAATTGTTTTGGTTTTGAAAAATGGGGATAAAATATCAAGAACAAGAGCAATGATACAGGAGAGAAAATTGAACATTACATATACTTGTGTCAGGAGATGGACATACAGAGAAAGATTGAAGGAGAGCACAGATCACAAATGCCATGGAGTATAAGTGTTGTCAAGGATTTTTGTTAAAATATGTTCCTGTAGCACTATTCTGGATAACGGGATGCAGGAATTCTGAGATGGCATTGTGTCTTCAGTCTTCTAAACACTTCTTGGAACCCTGATGAATCAAGTGAGCAAAATGTATGTATGTTGAGACTGATTTATAAACAAATGTTTTCTAAAGAGTGATCTGTGGACCAGTATCACTGTATCCCTACTTGGCAACTTGTTATGAACACCAATTTGGGGATCAACACCATATTTGCTATAACTCTTGGAGTCGAATTAGGTTTTTTGTGTTTTAATAAACCAATGAGAGAATTTTGAATCATGATTGAAGCTTTAAAAACATTGCTTAGAAGTGTGAAGTTCCCAGAGGACTATTTACTCTAAGTAATCTTTCCCATTGTAATCTCAAAAGGACTCCCAAGACAGTAACAATTAACAAAATCCATACTTTACTATTTAGATTTTATTTTTCAGAAGCATAAACAAAATTAGCAGGACAATGAAGGGAGCACTAACCATATATGAAGGGAGCACTAACCATATATCGTGACTGACTTCATTCTATCAGTCTCATTCTTATTTCACTAAATGTCATGGAATATAAATTTGAATTAGGATATAGTTTGAAGAACTAGTTCCTGAATTATAATTCTCTATCTGGAGAACTTGATTTTTCTACCTTGTTTTAGTCAGTAATACTGACAGACATTTTATGTTGTTTGTAGTGTCTGATGAAATTAGTTATTACATGAAATTATGAGAACAGATTAACAATGAGGGCTTCTTCAAAGTCACCAAATCTCTCCTAACAATATCACCAGCATTTGTTCTAATTTATTTTCTAGACAATAACTCCTGAAATAAGGTGGAATCTCAAAATAACTTTTATTTTCATTTTCATGGTTGTTAAGGATATTTAAGGTTTTAATATATACATTTATAGAGTCAGAAGCGATGACTCAGCAATTATGAGTATTGGCTTCCCTTCTAGACACTCGGGTTCAATTCCCAGGAGCCTAGACTAGACTAAATGCTAGTCTCAGGGAATCCATTACTCTCTTCTGTCTTCTACAGACACTAGACATGCATGTGGTGCTCAGACATATATGTAGACAAAAACCTACACATGTAAAAATAAACAAATAATATGTATATATTATAATTTTGTTTCTTCTCCTTATAACTGCTTATTTGTATAAGTAATGTATCGTCTCAGGAAATTACAATGGAGGTTTTGAAAAATTAAGATTATAACAGCCACATGATCCAGCTTTATGATCACTGGGCATTTGTTCAAAGAACTCATGCAACAGAGATACTTATACATCCCTGGTTATTGCTGTACACTCCACAATAACTTGAAAATAGAGCCTCCGTATCTGTCTATCAACAATAAATGGAAAAGGAAAATGCAGCCTATATACACAATAAAATTTTACTCAGCTTTTGGGAAACTGAAGTTATGATTGTTTTGGGAAAATGGAAAGAACCAGAAAGTATCTTTAGTAAGAAAATAGAGACTTAGGAAAAAATTTTTGCAAAATCTTCCTTATAGTGAATACTAGCTTTTGTATTTATGTAGGTAAACAGTGTTTCTGAGAGTGCACACAGATCATTAAACTATATGGAAGAAAATGAAAAGGAACAAGAGATTTTGAGAGCTGGGAGGGTGGTTGTGATGTTAAAGGAGAATCAAAATTACTGACTAGTGAGGCCAGGAAAGGAGTAGAGCTGAGGACAAGTAAAAAAAAAGATTAAATAGGTAAGAATAGGGCTAAATGGAAAAAATTCTTTTCCTTTAAAAATTCCACAATTAGATGCAATTAATTTGTAAACTGATAAGTTATAGAATCTCAATTAGAACATAAAAATCATTTTCCTTGTAAATGAAATGTATGAATATTAAAATTCAATGATTAAGATGAAGGGTCTGTTATGACAATTAAGGTAGTCATCAATTGGATTACAGGGAGAAGTCAGTTCAGGCATCCTCTCCACTGTTGCTTAGAGCCTTAGCTGGGGTCATCCTGGTGAACTCTTGGAAATTGCCCTAGTACCAGGATTCACACTAACTCTGCAATGGCTCCCTCTTTCGAAATATGTTTTTCCTTTTTCTCCCTTTCTGTTCTTCCCCCACCTCAACCATCCTTTTCCCTCATGTTTTCCTCCCCTCACCTTCTCTCCTCTCCTTCCCCTTTGCCCTTATCCCTCCTCCCATGAACCCAATTTACTCAGGAGATCTTGTCTGTTTTCCCTTCCCGGGGGATACATATTTTTTTCTCTTATGGTCCCCTTGTTACCTAGCTTCTCTGGGGTTGTAGACTGTAGGCTGATTATCCTTTGCTTTATGTCTAATATCCACTCATGTGTGGGTAATGTACTATGTTTGTTTTTCTGGGTCTGGGTTACCTCACTCAGGATGGTAACTTTGGGAAACCCACAGAAACAGTTTACCCAAGTTATGGGAACTCATTGACCCTGGACTAACAGCTGAGAATCCTGCATAGGACCAAACTAGGCCCTCTGAATGTAGGTGACAGTTGTTTGGGTTGAGAAGTTTATGGGATCACACAGTGGAATCAGGATTTATCCCTATATATGAACTGGCTTTTTGGAGTCCATTCCCTATGGAGAGATACCTTGCTCAGTCTAGGCACAGGGGGAAGGCTTGGTTCCTGTAGTGAAAGGGGAGAGCTGGCCTGCTTTTTGTCCTGCCCGGCTCCTGCACGACTAGCTTACACCCCAAAATAACAACATATAAATTGTATTCATTTAAGCATTGCCTGGCCCATTATATTTAGCCTCTTTTTGGCTAATTTTCACATCTTGCTTAACCCATATCTAGTAATTTGTGTATCACTACCAGGTCGTGGCTTACCGGGAAGATTCTAACACATGTCCATCTTGGGCTGGAGCTAATTGCGTCTGCCTAACTCTGCTTTCTTTCTCCCAGAATTTTGTTCTATCTATTCCATCCACCTAAGGGCTGGCATACCAAAAGGCCGAGGCAGTTTCTTTATTAACCAATGAAAGTAACACATAGACATATGACCCTCCTACATCAGGTTCCCTCAAAGGTGAAGTGACAGACTTTGTTGACTCCCCCCTCCCATGGGAGGCCTTATCCTCTCTGAGGAATGGATGGGAACCTGGGAATAAGGTGGGAAATGTGAAGGAGGGAGGGAGGGGTTATTGGAATTGGTAAGTAAAATAAAAAAAATGATTGTTTAAAAACAAAAAAATCAATCTTTAGATTATTTAAAGGTTTCCAGTGAGTACATAGATCCAGCCATAAACACATTCCATTATACATATGTGGAATGTAATTTAGGTCTTTGATTTTTTTATAAGCTACAGAAAAAACATTCTTGCTAAGTATGAAGTTAAAATTATGGTAACAATAAAAATGTGGTTAAGAAGGAGTTGAACTACAGTGATTTTTCTTCATTTTGGGGGTATGTGTTATGATTTATTATATAAGAATAAACTCACAAGCTATATCGTCTTTTTGTTGGCTGCATTTTGCCAGGTAGTCTTGATTTTCCTCCCTGAACAGTGACAAAAACTGTATCTTTTATTTCAAATTAATTACTAGTATTAGTTCAGATAACACATAATACATCATACAGTTACATATCCCTCTATGTGTTATATATGACATGTAAATAAAATATATGTTAATGATAAAATAATCCTATATCATCTATATCTATTTTTAATTATAATGTAAGTTGTGGAATTCCTTTGCTGCCATTAAAGAAGCTAAATGATATTTAAAGTCACTAAAGTTGTCATTAGGGAAGTTGGCAGCAGAGATGGAGATAGCCGTTGAAACAGTTAAGAAAAGCTTATTGAATACACCAGTTGAGGAGCTGCTGGAGACTCAGACAATTTGTAGGTTACTGAGTTGACTAATGCATCAAAACTGAGGTAAAAGCCTGTAGGGACCAGGAGAAAGATGTGTTCGGATGAACTGGGAGCGAGGCTTTCTAAGTAGATGGCTCAATTTGAGTTAAAGCAGGGACAGTTAAAAGATTTTTGTTTCCTGGTTCCTTGATGCACATACTGGGTGACCAGATGACAGATAAAAGGACTTTACCTTTGCAGTGATAGTTATCTTCTACGTTCTAGTGTCTATGTAAGGGGATGCATTTTTCTTGGTCTACTATGATTTATAACTTCTTGATTCTTTTTTGAAATGATATTTGAATATTCTCATGTGCTTTTATATTACACACCAACTGTGAAAAAAATTATAGGAGGTACATTTTTCATTTTCGGAATGGGTTAACTATCAGTCTGCAGTTCTTGTGCTATACTGGATAGGTGGTGATGTCTATTCGTGCAATTAGATGCAGAAGCATCCCCCACCTTCTGTATTTTCACCCAAAGTGTAGACAAATGCTACCTGTCAAATGGTGTCACTTGGGGAAAGGCACAGACTGAAAGTTAGTGTTTTACAAAATAAGGAGTAACTTAGCGAAGGACAAAACTTGATCTTGACAAACACCAACAATAATGACAAGTAAATTAGTTCTAACAGCTCCAAATTTTACAAGTTTGTGTTCTGTGAATTCACTGAAATTGTACACTGTGCCTCCAAATGTATAAAATTACACTGTGTTGATTCAAACATCAAAATACTAAAAGACTGAATTTCTAACTACTTTTATTTTACCATTATACATTGAATGATACACTACTATCATAGATTTATAATATTAAAATAATGAAAATATTTTAAATTGAGAATATATGTGCAGTAACTATTTTTCACATTCATAATTGAGTAAAAATTTTTAAGGAAATAAGGATTTGTTAATATAACAGTGTATCGTGTATTTTGATGGTCACTTTCACAAGTAATAATGGTATCGATATTTCCTCACAAGACTATCTGTGTTTAAGGATCAGATTTCTAGCTATGATAAAATCATATCCATCCTATCTTCTCTACACTAGGTCAAATTAATTTCATATGACTATCCAGACAGCAATAAAAAAATCCTAGGAATAAAAATTTAAGGAGAAAGAATTAAAAAAAATATTACATCAGCCGAGCAGAGCCTTTTTACCTTTTAGTATAAAACTCTCAAGTAAACTGCTATTATTTTTGCTCCCATGTACTAAGAGACCCTGAGTTTCAGAGATTGTACGTTAATTATTAAGACCTAAGAAGTAGGTGATAAAGGCAAAGTAATTTTAAAACATAGTGATTAATAAATTTATCCACTCATTTAACAGGAGCTATTTATAAAATTATTATTATTAAAAATTTCCACCTCCTCCCAAGTCCCCAGCCTCCCCCCTCCCCCTCGCTTTCCAGTCCAAAGAGCAGTCAGGGTTCCCTGCCCTGTTGAAAGTCCATGGTCCTCCCCCCTCCATCAAGGTCTAGGAAGGTGAGCATCCAAACAGACTAGGCTCACACATAGCCAGTACATGCAGTAGAACCAAAACCCAAATCCATTGTCCTTGGCTTCTCAGTCAGCTCTCATTGTCAGCCACATTCAGAGAG
>LOEQ01016021.1:0-13453 GCA_001685075.1 Bramus lutescens | reverse complement strand
TTTACTTTAAAATCTGCCTGGGTGTAAGAGAACAGACCACAGAGTCTTGGAAAGTCCTAGCAGCCCAGAGATTCAGTGGGAAACATCGGATTCTCTTGAGCTGGATGCAAAACAAAACAAAAAAATTGGTTGTTCTTCAGCTAAATATTTGCATTTGTGAATTTTTGTCCTGTGTTAGACAAGGAATTTTTTAGCAATAAAAATGTACACTTTCATTTAAATATTTGGTTGGTGCTGAGCCCTTGCTGGGAGGCTAAAGAGAAAGCTATTTGGGGTGACAAAATGGGGAAAATTTGTCATCAGTGATTCATAGAGACTATAAATATATGGCTATACTGTTCTTTTATTTATGATCCAGCTGGGAAGTGTTGTCTGGGAGGAAGCAGAAAGAATCACAGACAAGGTCAAAGGGCAACCGAGGGTCTCATGCAGGTTTTCCAAAGTGACTATGTTCCCCACAAACCCAGCCCACCTGTCTGTCGCAGGCCCTGAAAGCTTCCACAAGAGCATCTGTTGTGCCAGAGAGAATGGTGGTGTCTGCCACAGGCCTGTCTGGGATGCCATGGGATGGCCACTTAGTTAATGTTCTGCATCCTAGGGGACATCATTAGGATGAGCTCAGTGCTGGCTTTAGCATGTCCCCAGCTGGGGAGAAAAGTAAAAGCCAGGGTCCGGGGACTGTAAGTTGGCAGAGTTCTGCTTATTTCTCAGAATTCCAGACACACCCTAACCCCCACCCCCCACAAACACACTATAATTAGTAACTACATCATTCATGCCTGCGTGTATTCATGCATCATGGTATCCCTAGCTTCTTAGACAGACCAGCCTGGACTGCCCTGGTTGAGCCTTTAGTCTTGACGGAAAGACTTCTGTATGAAGACAGTGGAGAATTAGGCAGGTGGAGGCCAAAGGTCCTTCCCACATGGGAACAGAATTGGGGAGACTCCAACCTTGCCACAGGTCAAGAGCAAGGAATGTTCTAAAGCTAACCGTGTGGATACAAGCTGGGGTCCAGGCAGGGCAAGCACAGGAGGGCACAGGAAGCAGGTCTGGGCTGCTGGAGAGACATAGGCAGGTCTTCTGTGACCCTGAAGCAGGAGGACACTGAGCAGTGAAGACTTGCTTCAGCCATAGAGGAGTGGGAACTGCCAGGAGGAGGGGGACACTTTCCCAGGGCCTCATTGCTGCCTGGTAAAGAGACCACTTTATTTATCGTGTGTTTCTAGGTCTGTGTTTTCCAGGTCTTTTCACCTACCAACAAGCTTCTCAGCCTCAAATGGCCCTAACTGATGTGGGGTGATCGGGATGGAGCAGAGAAAGGGGAGTCCAGACAGGCCCAGATGGCGACACACGGGGAAGGCACAGAACCTCAAAGTTGGACTAAGACTTCAAGATCAACTCAAGGGCATCCTTAGGACTCCAATCTCCTCCCCACGGAGGGTGGCACCTACCTGAGACAGACAGGAAAAGGTCCAAGCCGGAGCCACCTGAAAAGGCACCCAAAGCTGAGGCTGCGGTCAACTGAATACCCTGAATAAAGACCCCTCTTAGACTAGGTTTGTCCCAGGGTGTAGAACAGAACCTCACTGTCAGGGAAGGATTGACCCGTCCATCCCATCTGTAGTAGCTTGAATGAACAGTGTCCCCTACAGGCTCGGATGTTTGAATGATTGGTCCCCAGGGGTGGCAATGTTTGGGGAGGTGATGCGACGTTAATAGCTGGAGCCCTGCTGGAGGAAACCGCTAGGGAGAGGCTTTGAGAGTATGCAGCCTCACTCCACATGCAGCTCTGTCTCTGATACATACCTATGGTTGAAAAAATAAGGTCCTCAGGCTTCTTCCTCATGCCACTATGTCACCCACTGCCTTTATAAAATAGCCCCCTCTAATTTTTATTTTTTTTTTGACAGGGTTTTTCTGTGGCTGTCTTGGAACTTGCTTTGTAGATCAGGTTGGCCTCGAACTCACGGAGATTTGCCTGCCTCTGCCTCTCAAGTTCTGGGATTAAAGGCGCAGGCCACCACTGCCCAGCAGCCCTCTCTAATCTTTCTTCTGTAATTCACTTTTGGTCATAGTGTTTTATCACAGCAATAACAGCAAAAAGTAACAAGTGCACCAGGCTCACAAGGTCTGTGAGGCCAGGAATAAGAAAACATATCACCCTACCTGATGCTTGGGTCACAGCCCTCCTCTTTGACTCCTGTCTCTGTCCCAGATGCTTCTGCATCCATATAGGTGACAGTCTTCATCCCCTGGTCTCCTAATCTAGACAACTCCACTGCACTTCAAGACCCTCCCGTTTCTGAAGAGCACATAGAATATGCATGTAGGAGCCACTTACAGGGATAGGACTTCTGGTTCTGCTAGTGACCAAGTGGTCTGACTTAAGCAAGCTAAGTCACCTCTCCTACGCCTCCCAAAGGGGCTCTGGAAGAACCTCTACCACTGGAGACTGGAATTAAAGACCTCAAGGCACATGTCACATAGGATCCGTGAACAGTGTCCATAAAGTGAATGAAACATTAACTCCTGCGAGACAGTGCAGCACCCCCAGCTGAGCACACAACCTGTACAGCAGAGCGTGCGCTCCAGGTTTGGTGAATGACTGAATTGTGCCCTCAGTTTGGCTTGGCTTCATTCTTAAAGTTAAAATAGGCACCTCTCCAGGCACATCCTTTATTCTTCCCAAGCAGGACTATTTTGAATCTCTCCTAATTTACTTTATCCAGCCAGGATGCCCCCGTTCCATGCCATGTTAGTAACTTTTCTATTGCTGCAATAACACACCATGACCTAGACAACTTATTGAAGGAAGGATTTATTTGAGGTTTGCAGGTGCTGAGGGATACGAGTCCATCACCATCGTGGAATACAGCAGCAGGCACTCAGGCAGGCATGGCCCTGGCGCAGCAGGTGAGAGATCATGTTCTGATCCATAAATAGGAAGCAGGCAGCACACCAGAAATGGGTAGAAGCTTTAGAAGTCTCCACGACATGCTTCCCTCAACAAAACCACATTTTTCAATCTTTCCCAAACAATGCCCAGCAATTAGGACCAAGTATTCAAGCATCTGAGGCTATGGAGATCATTCTCATTCAAACCGCTGTGCGTGCACACACACACTCCCCAAATTTAAAAATATTATTTTTCCAAACTCATGCTCACAGGTTCATTTGGTCATGATCCCTTAAAGTGTCCTGGTTTGCATCTGCCGTCCCTTGCCTTCCTCAAACTCTCATTTTCTACTCACACTTAGAGTCCCTTCCCCCCTCCCTCTGCCTTTGATCCCAATGGACAATTGCTTCTTCTTTCTGAGAGAAGAGACATCACTAATGTTCTTGTTTTTAATCTAGAGTGTTCCCAAAGGTCCATGCAAGGACTTGGACTTCCCGGTGGTACAGCCAGGAGACAGTGGAACCTTTAGAAAATGGAGCCTGGTGGGAGGGCTTGGGAGATGTGTCCTTGCTGAGAATAATGGGACTTAGCCTTTTCTTCTTCCCCATATTTGAGGTGACCTGGACAGCCCTGTCTCCACACGCCTGCTATAATGAGGTACTCCTTCCTAAGAGGCCCAAGGGTCGAAGAGTGGGCCTACCCAGTGTGGAAGAACCCTTCAAAATTCTGAGGCCAAAGAAATCTTTTTCTCTATATATGAATGTATTGAGTCGTACAACAGAGTGAAGTTATAGCTTTTGCAAAAATGTGGATGCAGCTGGATGTGACATGAGATGTTTGTTATCATTCTGCTGAGCTTCCCTGTCACCTGGGACCTGCCAGGGTCGCGCCACCATGAATCTTTCACTCTTAAACGAATTAAGACATTATCAGAAAGATATACCATGCTTTCTCTTGCTAATTGGTCATAGCTGTTACAGATGCATAAGGTCATATGTGAGCTAATAACATGAAAGTGAAAACAAAACTGTTTGGAGAACAAATGGGAGGAGGTGAAGGCAATGGCAGCAGAGTGTGGGAAGATAAACCCAAGTACCTTACAGACTTGCATGAAAGCTGCCTTGTGTAACCCTGTACTGGACAAATACAACACTTGTTCATAAAGGAAACCCTTTTGTTTTCATAAGCTGTCATCAGTGACAGTGGAGTAAACCTGACTAATGCCCCCAACATAAAATCCCACCTGCAGTCTTTCCCCACCTATGAATCTCCCACATCTGCTCCTGTCTGCCTTTCAGAGCACTTCCTTCCTCATTAGCCCTTTGCTCAAACGTGGCCCTCATTCGCTTCTCATTCAGTTTTCCTCTCAGCACACAGACCAGTTTAAGACACGCACATTGCCCTGGGGAGCAAACTGGGGTACCTGGAATGAGGAGGAAGTGACGGTTCTCTGGGGGAGACTTTTGTACGATTCCCACTCCCAGAAGGCGATGCCCCATGAGTCTCCAGAGTACACACATAAATCGAGAAAGAGCCAAGCATGCTATACAAACACTGCAGATAGAACCCCAACTGATAAATAAACTCTAACAAAAGAACCCAGTGCTGTTGCATACAAACATATAACCATACTTGAAAGAGCAGAGAGGAGAAGAATTAATCTAGATATATTTGAAATCTCATTGGGACAACTCTCAGACTGAAGACAAGGAGAACTATGCATACAAGGGGGCTGCTATTTTATCTCTTTGGAAAATATGTGCCAACAACTCAGTATGGAGGTTATAATTAAGCAAACATGTCTATTTCAGACACGTAAAGCTAGATTCCTCAGTGTCACTGAAGAGAGTTAAATATAAGAAAAAGGGAAAACTAAAAACAGTATTAAGTGGCAACTTAAGGTATGAGCATTAACACAGAATGGAGAGAGAGAGAGAGAGTCTGAATGCAGCAAATGTCATTGCCTAACTCAGTCAGTAAAGAGAGCCAAAAAGGAACGATTCCCCAGGGAAATGAGAATCCAAGTCCAGTTGCCCCCACATCTGGAGCAACAAAGCATCTCAGGTTCAACCAGCAAAGAAGCAACGCAAATGATGGGGGCCCAGCCCACATGATACGGATGCCTGTTCCAAAGGAATTTCCCCAAATTGGAGGCATGACTCAGAGAGCCACACATTTGTCTTGACATTGACAAACCCTCGAATGCATACGTCAGTGCCAAAGAAGGAAAACTTTTCCATACAGTGGCATCGGAATTAATAAACACAGAAAGAATACTGAAAACAGAAAATCACCATCAAACAAATGCCATAGAAATAACTAGTCCCAAGAGGACCAAAGCCTATCTTCATAGTGGGGAGACTAGCAGACATGGCTTCCACCGTACAATTTGGGGTTTACACAACAGACAAAACTCCAGCAAAGTATGTGCCTGTGACGCTGGCTATTTATACATCTTTTGAGATGTGGGGAGCCCCTTTGTTAATTGGCATAGTGTTCTTTTGTTATTCATTTTTTAAAGGTGATGTCATTCTGATATTAGTCTCCTGTCAGGTGAAAGACTGGGTGATTTTCTTCCATTCTTTTGCTTGTTTCTTCACAGAGCTACCTACTGATGGGTTCTCTGAACCTTCCAAAATTTGCGTGTTCAATGTTAAAACCATTGTTGTTTTCCCAGCTACAATCCCTGGCTTAACTACCGTACCACCATCTACCCGATGTCCCAAGCAAGAAGCCTGGTCTCTCTTCCTTCCTCACTTCTCACCTCTGATCAGGACCTGGGACTTGCCAACTCCACATTTGGAATACTTTTCTGCTGCCCAATCCGGTGCCTTCTTCCTCCTTGACCAGAAGAGGATAAATATCCTCTTGTATTGTGTTCTGCATCTGGTCAGCCTCTGGTGCACTGGCCAAAGATAACCACTGCCTTTCCTTAAAGCCCACATTGGCTCTCAGGGTAGAGCCAAAAGACCCTAAGATAACACTCGGGGTCCTCCACCGTGTAACCCAGGACCCTCACCTCTCACATTATTTTCTCACTCTTGCTTCTTGACAGGCGTCAATGCTGCTATTGGAAGCATATGTCAAGTCTCCCAAAGGAATGCCTCGGCACCCCTCCTCCCTCTCTGCTTTCTTCCTTCATTGTGCTCATCATAATGTGATAGTCTAATCAAATCTCTGTTCATTGGCTGCCTCCTCACATAAGCTCTGTGAAAACAGGAACTTCTAAAGTTGAGCCAACTACACATGGCAGAAACTTTACTATTTTAGTCATCTTAAGAGCAAAATTCAGCAGTATCAAGTGCATTTACTCAACCATTACTAAATTTATCTCCAAAACTTTTTCTCCCTCTCTAATGGGGACTCTGCACTCCTTAAATAGTAACTCCCCATTTCCCTTCCCTCCAGGCTTTGGTAGCCACTATTCATTTTCTCTCCGTGTAAATGTGCCCATTCTGAGTTCTTCATGCAAGCAGAATCATATATATTTGTTGCTTTGTGCCTAGCTTATTTCACTTAGCATAATGGTTTTAAGGTTCATTTGTTTTCTCTCTCTCATATATATATACATATATATATACAGACTTTCATCTATTTTGATGATCGTTTAATAATTCATTTTATGCATAAGACACACTTTATTTATCCATTCATCAATTCATGTACACGTAAGTTGTTTCCACATTTTACTCTCATTAGCACCTGTACTCCTAGTGTAGAAGTATCTGGAAATAGAAGTATGGTCATCAATAGTAACCAACAGCCTGGAATGATATTAGTTCCCAGGCACCCAACCAAGCACCCCTCTTATGCAGCTAGGCCTAAATGTAGACTGTCTCCTCTCCCTAGAAATTCTTCCCCTTCTTGTCCTTGAAGAAATGCTTTTGTCCCCTTTGGCACACGTTACAGCTGAGACACTGAACCAGTGATTCCCTCCTTTTCTAATGTTGTGACACCTTAATATAGTCCCTCATGTGTGGTGACCACCACCTATAAAGTTATTGTTGTTGCTACTTCATAGCCACAATTTTGTTCTTGTTATGAATTGTAAGGTAAATATCTGAAATGTAGGCTATCTGATATTCAGCCGAAAGGGTTGTGACCCGCAGGTTGAGAACCACTGCCCTGAGTTACCGTTTTCCTTTCCCAGGGTCTAAGGGATCTCATTGTTATTAATCTCCCTTCTTTTCCTTTCTTGTGTGCCCCATTCTCAGCCAACGCTGCCCCACAAGCCTCTGCCCTTCATCTGCTACCTGCTTCTCCTCCCAGGACCCGATTCTTCTGAGTAGAGTCACACTGGGCTAAATCTTCAGTAGTTTGCAGTAGCTGGTATTAGTTTGAATGCAGAATGTCCCTCGCAGGGTTGCCTTTTGGTCACTCAGCCCTATCTGGTGGTGCAGTTTGGAGACTTTATAGACCCTCTGTGGTATAGAACGTTGGTGGATGCAGCCCATCATGGGTGGGTGGGATCTTTGACAGCCAGACTCACCCACCTAGCTCTCTGCTTGGTGCCCTAGCCATTCTGAAACTAACTTCCTCAACTGCCATGATAGATTGTATCCCCCCAAAAGTGTGAGTTAAAATAAGTCCTTTCCCCTCTAAGTTGCTCTATCTTTCACCTTGTCACAGTGAAAGAAAAGTAACAGACCACGATCTGGGGGGCTGAGGCATGAAGCAGGCCATTGCCTGGCTCAGAGCTGGCCACCCACATCTCAGACCTGAGTGTCTCTGTGGAACCGGCTCAGACTCTGCAGAAAAGTCAACTGCCAGCAGCAGATCCAAAGCGCCCAGTGATTTACTCCTGGATCTGCCTGCAGTAGCCCACTCTGTCTACCCTGCAAGGAGCAGAACCCCCAGTGCTGCTCAAGCCCACAGAGGGAAGGGAACAACTACACTTCTGAGAGGCTGATGAAGGCACCCTCGGTCCTGTGGGAGTCTGACTTTATAACCTGTGGAGAGCAAGGAAGATTTTCGTTAGTTTTCAGAACCAAATGTTTTATCCATTATAAGAGAAAGGAGCTACCATTATGGAAAAGTCTGAGAGGCGGGCGGGGGAGTGGCTAATAATTCTGCTCTCTGGAAACCACCTGGAAGTGGCCGTGTCCTCCCTGGTCCTCTCTTCATGTGGTTCTCACTGAACTCCCACGAGCTTCTCTTCCAGGCAGCAAGCATTTCTTCCCATTCTTACACTTGGAGAGATCATGACTTCCTTTGAACATTTTCTGTGGGGGAGACAGAACCACAAACTTCAGAGTGTCAAATACTCTAAAAGCAGCATTTGTGTGTGTTCATGTGAGCACACGTGCATGTGTGTGAGCATGCGTGTAGAAGCCAGAGTTCAAACTCTGGTTGTTCCCCCACGGACTATCTATGTTACTTTAACACAGAGTCTCACTGGCCCAGAGTCTACCCAATGATAGGCTACATGCTGACCATCGATCCTACTGGTCCAGAGTCTACTGAATAGGCTAGCCATGCTGACCATCGATCCTCAGGTAACCTCCTATCTCCACCCCGTAACACCACACACACACTTATAATCTCAGCCTTGTTCATGTGGTTCTGAGGGTCCAACTCAGGTCCTCGTGCTCAAGCCTTTACTGAAGGAGACATCATCTTGACCCCAGAAGAACATTTAAATGCTATTATTTTAGATGCATGAAATAAAATACAAAACATGATCCAGATATTTAGAAAGAGCATAAAAGAAAAAATGAAAGCTAGATATTCAGCTAAAGGAGCTGTCTCTGGAGAGGTGTGGCTGGCGAACTCTTAGTTTTTCCTAAGGAGTCTGGTGACACTTGCTGCATCTTTAAGCCATATACAACCATGATAAAATGAAACATTAGCTTCTAAGAGGGAGAGAAGGCATGTTTATTGATCTAACAGTAAACCCAGTTTATGTTTTGTACTCTGTAAACGCCATTTTTAATGGTTATATATCACCCCATCATGTAGAAATATAACACTTCTTTATTTTTTTATTTCCCTGTTATGGAGCATATCATTTTCAACTGAATTCTATTATTCAGGCAGCATTTTGATGAGCAGTCATGTACATGAATCTCTTCCTTACCTGAGATTTGCCTTATAGGAGAGTAGAAATACTAGTAAGGTGTGCTGGTACTGACCTGTAATCCCAGTTCAGAGAGATCTCGAGGTTGAGGTTATCCCAGGCTATATAGTCCAGCAAGACTCTGGTTCAAAATAATAGGAGAGAAAGGGAAAGAAAGAAAAAGAGTTGTGCGAGTTGCTTATTTCCCCATACTCTAACCAGCTTTGATTAAACCTCTTAGTTAAAAACCTCAGGCAGCCTCCTCAGCTTGCACAAGGCTAACCGGTGATGGAGCCCGCTCCTACACCTGATCTATCTGAAAGCCAGGTACTAGACACAGCACGTCTGATCTGGAAGAAGGACTCATTACTGCCAGAGTGAGGTTCTAATCCAACCCTTTGATAGTACTCTTAGATTATCAATTTCCTTGTCCACAGAAACAAGTGCCCACTACCACCTACCTACACAGAACTGTGGGAATAAGAGAGATCATAAATACAAAGACAAAAACATCTGGAAAGTTTCATCTGGCTCTAGGCTTTAAAATACATGGGTTGCTTTGGTGACTCCCCATGGGAGGCCTTATCTTTCTGAGGAGTACATGAGGGTGNGGAGGGGGAGGGGAGGAGAGAAGGAGAACTGTGGTTGGTATGTAAAATAAATAATATATGTTCAATAGTCTATCGGTGACATTTCTATAGAACGTACACCTGGCAGTTGTAATTAAATGCTACATTAAATGCTTTCTATGGATGATCTCATTTAATTCTGCCAACCACCTTCTGGTATAGAGTTTTGATGTTGTATTTTGAGGTGAAAAACTGCAGCCATGACTCAGAGAGGGACTGACACAAGGTGGAATATAGGAGTCCTGCCTCCGGGGTTTGAACTCATGTTCTAAAAGAGATTTTTATCATTATTGGTTTTGGCTTTTTGCCGAGTCCCATAGATTAGGTGACTACTGCCAATGCAATTTCTAAGAGGAAAGGGCCACCAGAACCTGCGTGACCACACAGGAGGCCGTAGGGCTGGCCAGGGTGGGGGACAGCATGGATTCTTCTACAGATGCTTGAAGGAAAGATGGCGATACAGAGTGAGCAGACCAATTGGATGCTTCCCTGGCTGCTTCCTTTGATTCTTTTGAGCTCTTAAGGGCACATGGACTGCTCCTTGGCCTACTTGCTACCTTGCCCTGGAGTGATTTGGGCTGCAGAAAGGTAATTCAATCTAGGAGTTCTGAAGGGGACAGTTTTGACCCTTCTGGGCTCTGAGTTGGTTGGTTTTCATGGACTCCTTTGTTAGGTCAAGAAATTGGCTGGCCTAGAGAGGCTGTCTCTCCGGCCAGTCCCAGAAAAGTCTTCGTGGAAGTACTTTAAGAAGAAAGAATGGAAGAAAAACATAGTTAATACTCTGAAGAACTAATCCAGATTACCGGTGCTGGGTGGTTCCCTTCATCTTGAACCATCCAACAATATGGATTTTCGTTCTTATCCAAATGCAACGTGCATGAAGACAGGGATTGTGAAGCACACAGCACAATGCCTGGCACACAGTACCTCTTGGGATGGCTTTTCAGAAAACGTGAACGAATGAATGAATGAATGAATGAATGAATGAATGAATGAATGAATAAGACTATTGAGTCTAGAGCTTCCTATACTCTAAAGGACATGCAGATACAGATACTTGACAAGTACATACTTTTCTATATCTGGTACGTAAGAGGGTGGAAAGGAGAATGCAGGGAAACAGTTTCTGCATAACCGTAATGCCCAGGAACTAGCACTCTGTAATCATGAAGAAATTAGAGTGCTGTGCAATAGGAGAGACAGATGTGACTTCAACCCCAGGGAGGAGCAGGGAGACTCGCCCCTCACCTAGAGACTGTCACGTCCACTTCCTTTTCCAGCCCTATTCCAAAAACATCTCTCCACATTTGCTCAGGGATGGCTGTTGCCATGGCTACTGGGTGAATCTGGCATGTGAAAACCTCTTCCAATTTGGGACCCAACCTGAAACAGGTGGCTATTTTTAGTCACACGATACTGTATGCCTTAGAAAAATCAGCTATTTGCTTTGTATCTAAACTTCATCTTTATCGCCACCCCCAGCCCCGTTTCATTGCTCTAGCAGCTTAAAGGGTTTGCAGGAATTTTTTTTATCAGCATCACAATACCCTAATGTCTGCAAAATTCCATGATGAAAAATATAAACATCTTATTTCAGATTCAGGACATTCTCCAGGGATCCAAAAGAAGGCCCAAGGCAGTATATGTCATCGTCCCCTTTGAAACAGGAGAAGGATCTCTCCAGTCAACAACAATATCAGTATCAACAACAACACACACATACACGTACACACACACACACATGCACACATAAACGCAAGTGCACACACACACACACACAATTCAGAACTGCTGCCAGCTCCTTATTAAGGGATCTTGCTTTGACCTTGACCTCTAGTTTTGGTAAGTTCATTCATGTGCCTGAAATGGCAATAACATTTGCAAAATTCTACCTAGGTTCTATGTGTGTTGCATGCAATGTGAAGACAAGCATCACTCACCTCCAAACTAACTAGACATAAAAGAACTTACTTCAGATGGCCCTAGGTTATCTCTGTAGATGAGCCCGCTTTTTCAGTCTCTCACCCCCAAGTCAGAAATGCTCCAAATGCGCAATAAATTCCTGCTTCAAGTTCTTCATGTTTTCCTATGCCTATTTCAAGTTCCTCTGTCCAATCAATTACTTGTGTCAACTCCTCCTACTCTATGGTTTAAATAATTCAAGAATTTTCTTTTTCTTGGATCTAACACTTGGTACTGAATGCAGAGCCTTGGAGCTGTGTGACTAGGGTATTTCTTGACTTCCTGCTGTCCCTGGAAGTTTCAGGAAACAACAGAGAATCCCCTTTCTTTCTGTGTGGTGTCTTCAGCACATAGAAGGGATTCTAGAGGTATCCATGGAACTGAATTGCTACATGAATGTCTCCAGACAAGGTTTCTGACACAGCCCCACACCCCTGGTTGCTGAATTTGTTTTCGAGCTCAGATTCCAGATGAGTAAAACAGACTCACTTACAAATGCTATCACTTGAGTTACATGCGCTTTGATTCATAAATGGCCAGTTCTGATAGGGAAATACATGATTCTTTAGAAACCAGGGAAGAGGATGGAAGAAGAGCAGGAATGTTAGTGCTATTCTATTACAGAGCCATGGGAATTCTAGGAGCAATTCAGACAAGCTATCCAGAGGAAGAGCAAAGGAAACCTAGGCTTGAAGTGGAAGACGAAGAGGAAGAGGAGGAGGATAGGAGAAGAGGGGTATGAATGCAAGAGCATCATGTGATCCTGGACAACACACAGTTTAATGGAGCTAAGACACCAATAAGCATAGTTATGGCAGAGTCTTGGGCCAGCACAAGCTTTTTCATGGGCTAACTAGCCAGAGTTGTATTGAAGTCATAAGTCTCTTAAGTCCTTAGGAAGGAGAATCAGACTGTGAAAGGCCTCATCCAAAGCAGACGAAAGAGAAATGGAACTGGGAAATCTAAATGTCACAGGAGATTTTGGGTTCCTCTCTCAAGAAATACTGAGCTAAATCCATCAAGGCAAAGAAAAACTAAGACTTGCATTTGTCCCTCGAACCCAAAACCCAGTAGGAGGAAAATAACAATAGAAGTAAGGCACTGGGGAAAGCATGAGAAGCAAGGAGAGATGAGAAGGCAACATTAAAAAGAAGAAGCCTAGAAGAGAAAAACTTAAATGTTGGTGGAGCAGAAGTTTAATACATGGGATAAATAGCACAAATGCTCAGAATGTTAAGAATAACAACTAAATTGGCATTTAGTTGATTTTTTTCAAAATTGAATATGGACATTATTTATTAAGTCTTGGTTTACCCCTTAAGTTTAAGAATGGCAATCAAGCAGGATACAAATTTATACATTGTATACCAGTAGACTTGTATCTTGACACTGGCTAGAAGGACAACAAATAAGAGAAACAGAAGAGACAAGAGACAGAATGGTGAATGAGACTCAAAAGCGATGCTGGAAGAACAGTGATAAATAGATGGGGGAGCTCTAGTGAGCCAAGGGGTCAGTGTGGGCTCAGACAGGCTATCTCAGGACCATGGATAACTCAGAGCTGCTCTCAGCCTGGGTCAAACTACCCCTTCCTGTTTTTTTTTGGGGGGNGGGTTGTTTTGTTTTGTTTTTGCTTATACTTTTTTTTCCATTTTATTGTTTATATTTTGTATATAGGTGTTTTGCCTGCATGCGTTTCAGTGCACCCCATGTGTGTAACACCCAAAGAGGCCAGAAGAGGACACAGATCTCTTGAGACCTGAGTTAAAAATGGTTGTGTAAGGCATCCTGCCGGTGGTGGGAAATGAACCCAGATCCTCTGGAAGGGCAGCCTGATGTAGAAGGGTCATCTGTCTATGTGTTACTTTCATTGGTTAATAAAGAAACTGCCTTGGCCTTTTGATAGGC
>LOEQ01016018.1:0-11754 GCA_001685075.1 Bramus lutescens | reverse complement strand
AAAAAAAGAGTTGCCATGGTCATGCTGTCTCTTCACAGCAAGAGAAACCCTAAAACAAGTTGTATCTTCAAAAGAGCAATGCTGAGCACAGCATGGATGGGAGATAATTCCCCATCTAGAGCTTTATAACCCCTACTTCCTATGGGATATCTTGCATCCTTACTTTGGGGTGCTGTGGGGTCACTGTATCTGTCTACCACTGATGGCCTTAATGGTGCTGCTTTCTCAGCCTGGCTCAAGCACAAGTGAGAGCAAGGCTATGATCTAGGCAACGATGCTTGCTTCTGGAGCCAGATCTCCAATTCTGACTGGCTTCATCTCAGAACCCCGGTCCTTGCTTTTTCATCAGTCACATTTGGTTCCTGAATCAGCCGCAATCTGAATGAACAGTCTGTTCCCGGGTATGCTTTCTTTTAGCGGAGAAATATATATGTAATATACTCTGCAGAAATAGCTGCCCACCTGTGTGGTGGTTTGAATAGGAATGTCCCCCCATGGGCTCATATATTTAAATACATGCTCATTAGGGAGTGGTACTAATTGAGAGGGAAGAGGAGGTGTGGCTTTGCTGAAGGAAATGTGTCACCAGGAGTGAGTGGGCTTTAGGGTTCAAGAGACCAAGCTCTGCCTAGCGATTCTCTTCTTGCCTACCAATATAGATGTCGAACTCTCAGCTACCATGTCTGCCTGAATGCTGCCATGCTCCCTGCCATGAAGGTGAAGGACTAAACCTTTGAAACTGTAAGCCAGCCCCAGTTAAATGCGTTCCTTTGTAAGAGTTGCCCTGGTCATGGTGTCTCTTCTCGGCCTTAGAACACTGAGTAAGACACTAGGTCAGATTTCATCTTTTTCATCTGTTCTATCATTTTATGTTTGCCATGAGCTGTTGCTCTGGCTTTAAAGCCTCGTGGCAGCTCATTAGGAAGCCATTTATTTGGCTTCCTATTAATTTTTTTTCCCTTTTAACTCTGGCTTTACACACAAATCTTGCCACATTCGCCTTTAAATGACCAAGACAAACTGAATCTGTCCCACACATACTGGTTGCCGGGATTTCGATAGATTCCCTTTGTCTGCGTTATCCTCCTCGGATCACCTTTTGTTTTATCACTTTATAAGCTCAAGTTAAATGTCTTACTAAATCATTCAGATCTGCTGGAGCATCTCCTGTCCCATAAAGTTCACAGCCCACCACATGGCTCAACAAAGCTGCTCAAGACCCATGGCAGTCCCGAGGTCCCTGCGATTTAATTTCTTCCTTAACTCTCCTATAATAATACAGTTCTTTCTAAACCAATATACTGGACATCAAACACTGCCTCTCATAAGCCCACTTCCCTCAGCAATGCCTGTCCTTTCTCAAGTTTTTGATACTCACATAGTAAATACAAAATGTTCCCAAGAGCTTATGAGAGCCAGTCCATGGGGGACTGATTTCCTTCACATTGCCTCAGTTTTCATGACCTTTGTCTTGAGGGATGGGGGGCTGCACTCTCAGTTTCTCTGCCTTGCAACCTGCACACTGATCCCATCCACCCCACATCCCCCAGCCTCGTGAGCCAGGCTGTGAGAGCTTCTTTCGTGACTTGTTTAAAAGTCTTTCCCAATTCAAGTAGTTCAGATGGTGACTATTTCCTCATCAGCATAAGTTTTATGTGCTAGCACTGGTAAGGCTCGTGTCTGCATGCTGAATCATGGATTCCCATTCCCTTCCTCTCTAGTAATGGTCAGACTGGAAGGGAGTATTTTCGATCACTTCTAACTCACTTTCTCCTTCTTCATCGTCTAAATCTTCCCGTGGCTTCCAAGTTTTTGAACCCCAGGAAGGCTCTTCAGCACATACCTAGTTTGTTCTCTTTCCCTTCTATTTAGTCATCTGTAAGGAACTGCAGTCCACGGACACCATGGCATCTTCCCCTTTCCCCATGTTTCCTTCTAAATCAGACAGCTTATTGTTCTCACATCTCTTCTCCCCTGTGATTCTTCCCTGACACAGGCAAATTCATTCTGAACAGATCACTCAGCCTCGGTCAGGTGTTCTGCCCCCAGATGATGCCACCACTTGCTTATAATTTTGTCCTAATCATACTAGTTGCAGTGCCACTAATCGATGGCAGAGCAAGAGCGGGGAAGCAATTCTACCAAAGTCCAGTGTGGTGGAATAGTATCTTAACTATGTAAAGCTGTGTTACAGTTGTTTATGCTGTAAAATGTTACTTTAACTGTGTAGGTGTGTTACGTTTGTTTATGCTGTAAAATGTTACTTTAACTGTGTAAAGGTGTGTTAAGTTTGTTTCCATTGCCTTTGTTAATGATGTAAAGCTGTGTTGCTGTTTTTACCTTGCCTGGTTAAGGCATCTGATAAATCTAATAAAAAGCTGAGCGGCCAATAGCTAGGCGGAGGAGGGATAGGCAGCGCTGGTAAGCAGAGAGAACAAATAAGAGGATTCTGGGAGAAGAAAGAACAAGAGGACAAGGAGAGGAGGAGGACGCTAGCGGGCAGCCACCCAGTCAGCCACAGAGTAAGAGTGACAGAAGAAAAGGAAAAAGCCCAGAGGCAAAAGGTAGATGAGGTAATTTAAAGTAAAAAAAAAAAAGCTGGCTAGAAACAAGCCAAGCTAAGGCTGGGCATTTATAAGTAAGAATAAGCCTCTATGTGATTTATTTGGGAGCTGGGCGGCAGGCCCCCCAAAAGAGCAAAAAGAGTAAAAAGAGCAAAAACAACCAACAACATCCTTGTCTTGATGTATCCTTACCTCTGTGCCCAAATTTAAAGACACCTTTGTGGGACAGCAAGATTCTTTCACCTTCAGAACTTGATGCATATTAGTCCAAGCTTTCTTGGCTTTTAACACTGTGGATGAGAGCAGCAGTTCTTTCAGTATGTTTGCCATTGATGTCAGTTGGTGTTTTTGTCGTATAGCTTTTAATATTGTTTCTTTGCTTAGTGTCTTTGACATCTTGATTATAGCATGGAGAGTTTCCTCTCTGGTTATTCATTTGGGGCTCTAAATGCCTCTTGTATGTCCATCTCTTTCTCTAGAACATTTCCTACTGGTTTTGTTGAGTAGATAATTTATGCCTTCAGTTTTGATCTCCATTCCTTTTATGATCCCATGGATTCTTAGGTTTTGTCTCTTGATCTTATTTCTGAGTCCTTTGGGCATCGTGGTCACATTCACTGATTTTTCTTTTCTTTTCAAAACAGGGTTTTTCCATGTAGCCCTGGCTATCTTGGAACTCACTCTGTAGACCAAGCTGGCCTCCAACTCAGAGATCAGCCTGCCTCTGCCTTCTAAGTGCTGGGATTAAAGGCATGAGCCACCACCACTTGGCTGTCTTTTCTTTACTGATGTTTGAATGTAATATTTTGCCAACCTTATCCTTCATTTCTGTTTTTATCCCTCTGTTTTTTTCCCACTGAGTTGTTTAGCACTGACATTTTTGTTTGTTGTGGGTTTTCTAAATAAATAAATAACTCTGAATTTCCTTAACAAGTGTTTTTGTTTTTGCTGATTTATTTCACCCATATTGCTGTTTTCCCCTTCATTTTGTTGACTTTGTTCTCAACACTGCTGGCTTTTTTCTCTGGGTTCTGGATTGGTTTCTCTACTTTTTTCAATCTACTTTTGTTTTTGGTATCTTTGTGGTCATTGCTTTATCTTCTGGTGTTTCATTCATTCAAGTCTTTGAATTGGACAGTTGAAGCTTTCCCAATACAGCTGTATTGGAGGGCTGGTGTGAGGAGGCTGGCTGGCAGGCTCTAGGGTAAACGCTGGCCGTGGAGTTGGCAAGCACATGATCTTGTCAACAGCCTCCCTTATGATGACTCTGTTTAAGCCGGGGACAGGACTATAAATAAGTGCTGAGAGTCTATGCTTGCTTCACCTTTTTATTTGTCTGTGTCCCTCTGTTAAGTTTTATTTGCGGCTCTTCTCAGTGAACAATCTAAGCTTTGGGGCTCAGTCCTGAAGGAATCACTCAGAGACGAGAATGTGCATATTGTAGCAGCAACAACACAAAGCCAAAAAGTAGGGAGTTGGAGAGATGACTCATGGCTAAGAGCACTGGCTGCTTTTCCAAAGGACCTGAGTTCAGATCCTGGCACTCAACATGGTGGCTCACAGCCATCCCTAACTCCAGTTCCAGGGGATCTGCTGCCCTCTTCTAACCTCTGTGGGCACCAGGCATGCATGTAATGCACATGTATATATGCACACAAGGCACCCACACATATAAAACAAAATAATAAATCTTTAAAATTTTAAACTGTATTAAAGTATTAGAATATAGAAATATAACTAAAATTATTTAACGTTCACTAATATATCATCAATTACCACAACCTTTTAGATGAGACTTCTGCTTTCCCTCTTCTCACTGAGAAGCCACCAGGCAGTGGTGCTCAGCTTGGCTTTCTTCCTTTGGTCTCAGGCCTTTCTGTCCTCCTTGATTTCTCAGCAGTCCTATTCTTGCTTCTGTGTATTTCTTAGGCTCTTTCTCTCTTTGGGAAAGAGTCTATTTGCTTCTTCTCCTGACCAAGTCCTTCACTAGACCACAGAGAGGCAGCTAACTTACCTCCTTCCCTGGAAATGCTTTGGATTTTTATTTGCTGTGAGACTGGGTAGACATAATAATCACGACTATTTACTGAGCATTTGCTATATGCCAAATCCCACGCCCGTGTTATTTACTTAATATTCTCAACAACCCCAAGAAACAGAGACAGTTGTTCTGTGTTTACAGAAGCGCCCGTGGTTTCCAGAATTGTAGATAACTCAATTACACTGTTAGCAGAAGGCAGGGTACCAATTCTGAGCCTTTTATTCAGGATAAGGAGTGCAGCTAATTGCAAAGGCTTGCTTGGAACTTGACTTCAACCCAAATTTGCATAACAAACACATTCAGTTAACATGTGGCAGATTAATACAACTAAAAAAAACCCTGCAAATGCTTTGGTTCTTGCATATGGAGATTGAGAAAATAATCATGCCTGTGTTAAAAAAAAGAAAAAGATCAAAGTGGTGACAATGAAGTGTCACAGGTATGGCTGTGAATTCCTGACCTCTCGGGGCAGCAAGATGGCTCTGAGCCTGCCCAAAGTCTATGTGATAGAGCTTCCATTCCCAGAGAAAATGACAGGAGCCAAGACTCAGATGACGGTTGAGCAAGCCTCCTGAAAAATCGAGAAAAGGAAAAAGTCATAAAGGCAGTAGAAATATTTCACCTGTGATTAATTATCAAAGGATAAAATGCAAATTCCCAGAATGATTTAGACCAAGTTCATAGGCCCAGGAAAGCCATGGTCTCTACTCTTCATCTGTTAGTTATAAATGAAGCCACAGGAGTCTCTGGGGCTGGGGTGAGGGCCTGAGACAAGATGAGGTGTTTACTTTTTCTGTTTTAATATTTGGCAAAAAGAAAAAAAACAGTACCTAAATCCATGGTCGTCATGGGATCTAGGCACTCAAAGGCTTTATAGACTCTCAGCAGTTGTTTATAGTTCTTGTCCCCGGCTTAAACAGAGCCATCATAAGGGAGGCTGTTGAGAAGATCCTGTGCTTGCCAACTCTACTCCCAGCATTTACCCTAGAGCCTGCCAGCCCGCCTCCCCACACCAGCCTTCCAATACAGCTTCCTGCATTCTCATCCTTCCCCATGCCCCTCCAGGCCCTTTTCTGAATTCATGTTTCCCATTCTTCCTCCTCACGTTTCTCTTCCCAACTGGACTATCCTTATGCAGTCACACACTGAGAATTTCATAACAGCTAATGTTCTGGGTGTTAGATAAAAATAACCCTTATTTCTCAAGAGTTTCCAGCCATACATTCTACATTTTATATCCTTAATTGAATCCTCAAGTTTTTGTGATTCTGTCATCTCCATTCTCTAGATGAGAAATTGAGAAGTAGGGAGGTTTAATAGCATGACATCACATGCTATTCATGCAGAGGTTTTTAGAACTCTGAAATCCATAACCATAATGATCCATAACTGCTAATGATGATACTGAGGATACAGTGGGTAATCCTGTTGAAACCTCAGCTGTTACTTGAATCATTTGACCTCCAAAGGATATCCTACCATCCTGAGCAACTGCAAGTTCCCCAGGAGACTCACCTTGGTATCTTGGTACCACCTGTGCCAGGTAACAACGTTTAAACTTCTGATACCAGTGTACTCTCTCCCTTTCCAAAGTCTCTTTTGTACAGAGAAGCTGTAACTAGAAGTCACATTTCTCAGAACCCCTTATCAACAGAGCTCTGATTAGACTCTGCCAGTGGTATGAGTGCAGTTGAGATTTGAGAGGCAGACAGGAGACCATGCTTTCTGGAAGCATCTTGGGCTCCCCAGGTTGCCCTCCTGGGAATCATCGTCTGAATGTTGGATGCTAAGACTCTGGCAGCTATAGTGGGATTCTTGGACTTAAAGATTCTTTATAGTGAGCAGAAATCTTGCCAATCTTTTTTCTTGGCTCGTCCGATCATATATGATCCTCTACTGCCTTGTATTAAATTTACTTCTAACCTGAAGTGCTTAAACAACACATTGCCCACAATAACTCATTAACAAGAGGCATCCTAACATATACATTAGTTTGGTGTGTGTGTGGGGGGTGTGGTGTGTGTGGGGTGTGTGTGTGTGTGTGTGTGTGTGTGTGTGTGGTGTGTGTGTTCAAGAAACAGCAGGATAGCACTCTATCCCTGGGAATAAATCACCTGTAACCTCCCAACCTGAAGTGAACTTTCTCATCTGCTTCCCCTCCCCCATCACCACAGCTGCCCCCATGTGATATCCCTGGTGTGTCTTGTCCTCCACAGTGAACAGTCATCCAGGGATTAAACTTCTGTTTTCATTACTTTTCTCCTGAAAATTTGTCTCGGCTATGTTTATGTTTTCTATCTTCAAAAGCGAGGTATAGTATGAAAAGACAAGACAACAGCGGGCAAGAGAAAAGAGATGGCTATAATCCCATTGCACAACACGCTGGGTTGTTGTCAGAAGCAAACAGTCGGTCTTCATTCTTTCCTCTCTCTCCCAGGCCTCTCAGCATTGCTCTTTAACTCACGCAGAACCAGCTGGAGTTCCCCTCCGTCCTTCTCTACCTTGCCTTGTTTTCTGTTCCCTCCATAGAATAGCACAGACCTTTGTCACTCTTTACTGAGTTCCTACTCAGCCCACAAAATAAGCTCATACTTTAACTGTTCTAGAAAGCCTTCCCTGCCCTTTTCAGTCTATCAAAACTGTATATTTCTGTGTTTTCCCTCCTCTCTATGGTTAGCATGCAATAACTGCTGTCTCCAATTAGTTTTGTGTCTATAGCTTTGGCGCCTAGCACAAAACTTGTCTCTGAAGACGAGGGGAAGGAAATGATAAAGACCCAGAGAACTGGAGAGAAAAGAAGAGGACGTTGACACTAATTGGTTGTTTCCCTGCGTCTGTGCTCTCCTCCTACCTAATTTCCTGTGCTCAGCCCTTGTGGGGGAATGTGACTGACACAATGGTCAAGCATAGACTCAGACGGACCCCAGAAGCGGCATATTCCAGGTCTCTTCCTGCAGATCAGGTTGGTTCAGAGATGGGTGCCTAACCCTTTGGGGAGAGTGTCTAGACTCTTTCTTTTCTGAGAGCCACCTGAGATACGCGGCTCTTCCCATTAGAGGATAACTAGGAAGAGCGTCATCCTGAGATACGCGGCTCTTCTCATTAGACGATAACTAGGAAGAGCGTCATCCTGAGATACGAGGATCCTCTCATTAGACGATAACTAGGAAGAGCGTCATCCTGAGATATGAGGATCCTCTCATTAGACGATAACTAGGAAGAACGTCATCCTGAGATTGGCTGGCACTGCTTTGAACTTCAAAAGAAAACCTCTCTCAGAATGAAGTGACATTTGGAAGGAAAAGAAAAAACAAAAGAGAAAGAATTTTAAAAAACACTTACATCTTGATCACATTCTCTAAACCCATGCTCACTATGTATTCAGAAGTAAACTCATGACTTTCACAGTTTAAAAATTCTCTTTATCAAATGTTAGGTTATTGCATGTTTTTTCTTATATGTGGAAACTAGCTTTGAAGCTTTCGGTGTGTGTGCTTTAGCCTGAAGAACCAGAGAGGTTAAGTAGCTACTAAGGGACCAGGAGAGAGGAAGAGATCTTTCAAGGAAGGAAAAAGAGAGGACAATGTTATAAAGAGAAAAGGGGTACTTAGAACGGGAAGGTTAAATGAGGAAGGGGCAGGATGAAGGAAGGAATATGTGGTGAGATAACTAACACTCTGGAAAGCCCCATGGGAATCTACACTATAGAAATGTCCTAAAATGTGCACATATATGAATTTAAATGGAGTTACTAAAGGACAGAGGAAACAGTACCTCAACCAGATATCATATGCTTCCAGAAAAACCTCCACTGCCAGAAATGGGTTACATATTGTTTAATTATTGATCCAAAGACCACATGCCCCACCCCAAACATCACAAGCTACTGCTAAAGCTACTGATTACTCTCCGTAACCTGATGGTAAGGCTTCTATTGCAAAAGACATAACTTACTTAATGTTATCTAACATGGAGAAACAGAGATAGTGCCCAGCTAGAAGCTTCACCCCTACTGACTAGCATTCACAGTGCTGGAAGGTACTTTTTAGGCTCGTGGAGAAAACTAACCACAAACATGACCCAGCTACAAACCCTGCAACCTACAACAGAAACCTGCTTGTAAGATATCCTGGTGCAACCGTGGCACAAACGTTACCGAAGGAACTAATCGGTTTGATTGGATTTAAGGCCAACGTCATGTGATGGAACTGACACATCACACTGCTAAAGTGACCAAAAACATGAGACTAGATAGGTCATGGGCCTGGGGAAAACCTACCGCTATTCTGCTAAAGGAGGCTAGCCAAAAAAAAAAAAAAGCCCTAATGGAATATTGTTAAACCCATAGATCACAGCATCACTCAGCCCTCATCAGAGACACTGCTTCTTGCAGCAAATATTAATTAACAAAGAGATCCACAACTCGACAGTGTGCAGAAAGTCTCTGGAGTACTCAGTCCTGCCTTTATCAAAGCCCTCCTCTCAAGGCTCAGAAATCTGTGCAGACGAGGGGGAAGGAGCCAGAAGTGATGAATGACTCCAAAGAAACAGTGTCATCCAGACACGACAGGACTGGTGCATACATGAACTCACAGGTACTGTGATCACGGAAACAAAATCACTCCTAACCAAGAAGCTATTTATAATTGATATCCACTGGGAAAGAAAAAAGTCAGTTTTCTGCAATGGGGTGTCTCTGTGAATATCAACTGCACTCCGGGGCAGACCCTGTGTTCAGGAGTAGCTGGCCAACACAAGATGGACTCCATGTTCTCTTGTGTGCTTTTTGTTTTGTTTTGGTCTTATTGACTTTCTTTTTTCTGTTTTAGTTTGATTTTTAGTTTTAGTCTTTTGGGTTTTGTTGTTTTTCTTTTTCTATTTGAGAGAGAGAAAAAGCATGAAGTTACCTGGGTAGGGAGATGGGAGGACCCAGGAGGAGTTGGGTGATGGGAAAGCATATAATCCAAATATATTGTACAAAATATTAATAAAAATTAAAATAGATTAAAAACGTTATTATTATTGCAAGTTTCAAATGGATTTATATCATGTGTAATGTGTTGAAGGAAGCACCTAAATTTTCTCATCAAGATATCCAAGAAATACAATTTGGTACTTAAAAAAACAGGTTTCATTCATCTGGGTAATTCACATCCCTGTGATGTTAGATTAGGAAGCCCTTACTGTTGTACCTTTCTGCTTAAGCAGGGGAAGTCAAGTAATAAACACACTCAAAGCAGAAGTATTTCTTCATTTAGTCGTTAGCTTGCACCTTCCAGGGGGTACCTGGCTAACACAAGAAGATGGTGTCAGCGTCAAGTCGGGTACCTGGCTAACACAAGGAGATGGTGTCGCGTCAAGTCGGGTACCTGGCTAACAACACAAGGAGATGGTGTCGCGTCAAGTCGGGTACCTGGCTAACACAAGAAGATGGTGTCGCGTCAAGTCGAACACAAGAAGATGGTGTCGCGTCAAGTCGGGTGCCTGGCTAACACAAGAAGGAGGGACAGCGTCAAGTCCTGTGTGCCCTCAGAGTGGGTACTAAAGACTAATGAGCTCCTGCTGCCGAGAAAAGCCTCGCAGTCCCTGAGCATGGCTTCCAGGGAAAGCAGGAGAGAGGGAGACAATAGGAAACTGGCAACAGAAAGAATACTGTCGGCCCAGGCTAAAGAACTTCTCAAATGGTTTATGAAAGAGAATGTCAGTCAAGAGAACACATAAGTTACAAAAATGAAATCAGGGACCACATGAAAGAAAAATATAGCCCCATGAACTTGAAGACTGGGCCTAGAAAGGATATGTGGCTTCTAAGGTCGTGCTAATGTGAATGTGAGCCAGCCATGTTAGGGCGGGGTCACCCGTGCAACTGTCACCTTCTGGTCATCCTGCAAATGAAATCCAGTGGCACTAGAGAAGTCCCTGCCTTCACTCTTTGCTCCCAGCTCTCTTTGAGTTTCTTTCCATTCTGCAGAGCCCTGACATCCAAAATGCTTCTGTGGTCCTCCTCCTACTTAGTGCATGGCCCAGGTCACAGATAGGATAAACTCAATCTATCACTTTTGCCCACACCAGTCTCCAGCTAATGACTGGATTTGCTTCTACATTTTACCAGAATGGACTAGAACTTCGCTACTGCATATGTATATAACCTCACCTCTCATGCTACCTCCTGGGCAGAGACTGCTTTGTATCCATCCCAGTGGCCCTTGTGCTTAGCTCTTCTCTTGCTAAGAGTTTGACTAGGCAGTGTAATCATACTAAAGGGACCCTGGATTGACCATGACTTCTGTCTTTCCTCACTTGGGATTTGGAACAAGCTATGTGTACACAGATTTCATCATTACTGTATCAGGAGTCTCAGACTCATGTGCCCTGTTTGTTATGAGGCTACAGAAGATTATATAAGGAAAGCCAGTGCCTTGCTGTGTTACATGACAAAAGTTGTCATTGATGGCATTTGAGAAATGCAAAGTTAATTGCAGGCAACTTTTAGGTTCCAGTCCAAAGCTTCAAGTCAGGGTATGTTCAATCAGTCCAAATAACAGTTAACAGCGAGATGCTTGTGAAGGGTACTGTGCAATGGACAAACCTGGCTTATCCTCAGCCTCTCTCCTTAGCCCCACAGTGGGCATCAGCGTCTGAAATGTTTGTATTACATGTCCTGGGATGCATGCAGGCCTCTTCTCAAGTGAGTGGACAGCAGGAGTTATTTTCTTAGGGCTAGAGGAAGAAATCCCCTTGAGCTGGGTGGCTCCAAGCAACAGCAACGATGCTCCCATAGCTCTGGAGGCCTGAAGTCCAGCATCCATCAAATGGCCAGCTGGTATCTGGTCCCTGCAGAAGCCAGGAGGAAAGTCATTCCTGGCCTCGTCCAGCTGCTTGAGGTTCCAGGTGTTTGTTGGCTAGTGACAAAACCACCCCAACTCCTCACCACCACTTTTGTGACAAGGCCTTCTCCACTGTGAGCCCAGGTATTTTCTCCTTTGACTATTTTAAGGACTTGTTTTGGGGCTTCCCAGGATAGCTTCCCAGATGATTTTCTACCTAAGGTCCCCTAAGTCATTCTATTGGCAGGAACTTTTTTAAAAATTTATGCTTATTTTATATTCTCTCTCTCTCTCTCTCTCTCTCTCTCTCTCTCTCTCTCTC
>LOEQ01016017.1:0-14176 GCA_001685075.1 Bramus lutescens | reverse complement strand
CCCACAGGGCAGGGAACCCTGACTGCTCTTTGGACTGGAAAAGGAGGGGGGTGGGGGAGGGGGAGGGAATTGGGAGAGGGGCAGGAGGTGGAAGTTTTTAATAATAACAATAAATTTAAAATTATTCATGAAAAAGCCATTTGCCTTTGCATTTTTAGTCACCGTCTCAGGCTGGAGCTGCACATGGGGCTCTCAGGAGAGCTTCACGTTGGGTTGTAGCCCCACTCAGGCAGACGTTCTTTTCTTTTTTCCCCAAGCCTCTGAGCCTGTTTGGGATTTTCCTATTGAAACCTCTCAGAAACAGTCTTCAGCCTCCATCCAAACTCCAGAAGCCCCTGCGGGCCAAACAACACAGGACTCACTTTCTCTAGACTTCAGGCAGCTCCCACCACATGAGCTTTCCCAAACAATTCACTATTCACTGTGCATTTTTCAGATTGCTCTCTCTCTCTCTCTCTCTCTCTCTCTCTCTCTCTCTTTTGCTCTCTCTCTCCTCTCCTTCTTTCTCTCTTTCTACTTTGGGTTACAGGTTTTTCCTGAAGCCCCTTCTTGGGCTGCAGCCAAACCAACTAGCTGCCTTGAAATCCACTCGGGCTTTTACTGTTCTATGCAGCAGCAATAAGCCTCACATCTACACCAACATTGTCGGTAGATTTGGTAAGACAATTGGGAATATTTAAAGGAGGAATAGGCTAAAAGAGAGAGCATTTTCCCCACATCAAAGTATAGGAAAAACCAATGCAATGGAAGGATTTGTGTCTCTGTTTCATAATGAGCTAGACAGTTTGAAACTGGGACAATTATATAAGAGGATATCTAATTTAGATGGGATTTATGTAATGTCAGTTGTAAACATTATCAGCTTTATCATTTTTGTCTTATCACTAAAATTTTGGCTCATCTTAGTGCTGTAATACAGGCCTTAGAAAAACCTAATAAAACATGTCACATGATATTCAAAACCACACAGAGGAATTTAATGGAGAACTGATTTCAGTGTTGCATTGTAAGAACAGCGAGGAACAGCATAAGATTTTCAGACAACCAACCTTGATATACCAAATAACCTTACAAGAGTTGTCAAATGTCAGAGGCTCTGTTACAGCTAATTGTACTCTTGTGCCAATGTTAGATTGAAGGAGAATAAAGGAAGCAATCGTGTCATATGGCATGTATTTGCCTTCTGTGAAACAAATGTTAATCTGGTTGTCAGTTTGGAATAGAATTATCCCTAAAGACTAGATAGAATTGGTTGGTTAAAGCTGTTCTAGAACCTGGACCACTATTGCTTTGGAGTATTGGTTTAGAGAAGAGGCTAAGAGTATTGAACAATGGAGTACAGCTAGAGGTACGAATAGAATTCTTGAGGAGGGAGATTATATTAACAGAGAATGCTGTATATGATGACCACACCATGGATTTATGCCACACAGAAGTTTTGAATGCCTGGGACAGAAGTGAAGAAGTAGGAAAAACAATCGCGTCAGTTACTAAAGTCACACAGGACCCAAAGGAAGCCTTTACACATTACTTACAATGTTTGACTTCAGCAGTAAATAGAATGATACCAAATTTGGAAGTAGACAACTATATAATCAAACTATGGCTCTTGAAGATTCCAATTCACTATGAAAAAGGATAATTAGTCCATTAAAGGCAAGGTCAGCCCATTCGGAGGAATTGATTCCATGCAAAATTAATGTAGAATCTCATGAACATGATGATACATATATGATGATAGGAGATCTAATTTCCAGAGTTTTGAAGAAAAATCCAAACATCAAGTGTGATCATTATGGCAAACAAGGTCAGCTTAATAGGGATTGTGGACAGGACACTCCTACAAAAACGTTTTTTCTAAGAATAATCCATTCTGAATGTCTCTCTCTTCTGGATTATGTGGAAAGTTTTGTGAACATAGGAATTGTTCTAGTGACTGTATATCATTGAAGAATATTCAAGGTAACTTTTTGCCATTGGGAAAATCTGTGAGAGACCTCTCACTGGACCGTATTCCAAATCCAGTTTAGACATTTCCTGCCATTACAGAAGAAAATATTTCCCAGAGTAAATAAAGAACAAAATGTTTGGTGTGAGAAACCACACTGCCCTAGCTAGTAGAACAGCTATAGAAGAGAAAAAAATAAAGAAAAACCATAAAGGAAGTGTTTTGAGAAACTTCTATGAATGAATGAAGACCTAAACTAAAAATACAAATACATTACATTGTCACTGAACTTCTGGTAGACTCAGGTGCACATGTAACAATAATTTTATCAGAATTTTGGCATGCAAATTGGCCTCCTCAGTATGTAAATGTTCAGTTTTATGGATCAAAGCTTCATCTCAGGTAAGGCAGGGCAGAAGATATATTGACTCTCTAGAGTCAGAAGATGAGAGAGCAATATTGAAGCCAAGTGTTTATAACACAGAAATGAATTTGTGTGGACGTGATTTGTTACCACAATGGAATACTCAGATTAACATTACTCCAATGTTAGAAACAAACCATAAATTAAAATCTGTTTATGAAAATATATTGCAAGATATTATAAAGAACAGTCATTGACCATTCAGGTAGTAAAAGAACATGGCAAAACAGTTGGTGCTCTTCTAAAAGCACCAACTGCCCTACATTTAAAATGGTAGACAGACAAATTTATATGGGTCAAGCAATGGTATTTAGCAATAGAGAAACTGCAGGCTTCAGGACAGCTGTTACACGGAAAACTAAATGCTCAATACAATGAAGAATCAAAATCCTTTGGAATTGTCCTGTATTGGCTGTTAAAAAGAAACATGGAAAATGGAGACTGCTAGCAGTTCTAAGAACTGCTATTAAAGTGAGTCAGTCAATAGGTTCTCTACAGTTCAGAACTCCTTTGCCTTCCCTACACCAAAAGAATGGCCTCTTATAGTTACTGACTTAAAAGATTGTTTCTATCTTATACCTTTACAAGAAAAGGATTGAGAAAAATTTACCTTCACACTAACTACTTAAAATAATTCTTGGGTTGCTAAGAGATATCAATGGAAGTTTCTCCGGTAGGGATTGCTGAATATCTCTACCCTATGCCAATATTTTATAAATCAGCAACTGGAAATGATACAAAAGCAGTTTCCTCAATCTATAGCTTGCTATTGCATGGATGACAGTTTGGTATCTGATTCAAATGTAAATACTTTAAAAGTTTGAAGAAGTAGAGAAAGTTTTGCCTTTTGGGGGATTACAGATTGCTTCTGAAATGTACAAAGAGGAGATTCTAAAAACTGCTATCTCATAATATAGGTTAACAAAAAATTAGACCCCAAAAAGTGCAAATCAGGAGAGATTGATTACAGACCCTAAAGGACTTAAAAAGATTGCTGTCCCACTATTGGGATAAAATATGATTACCTGATGAAATTGAATAAAACCTTAGATAGTGGCAAGGACTTAAATTGTCCCAGAGAATAAACAGCTGAAGCTGAGAAAGAATTGTCTTTAATAGAAGAGAAATTACAGACGGTACATGTGGATCATGTAGATGTAAATCTTAACTGCATTCTGGTCATATTACCCTCCAAACATTCCCCTATAGGAATTTTAATGCAAAGGGAAGATATTGCCTTAGACGGGATCTTTTTACCACATGAACAAAGCATAAAACTAAAAACTTATGTGGAAAAGTTCTCAGTATTAAAACTAAAAGGAAATTGGGATTTTGCCATCTTGCAGGAATAGACCCAGCAGAAAGTATAATTTCTATTAGGCACTACAGTGCCTTTTAATAATCATGAAATTGACAAATTATACAAAAAAGTGAACCCAGGAAAAGAGCTTCTGGTAATTTTGGGGAGAGGTTAGCAACAGCTATCCTAAAAGCAAGGTGATGCTAAAATCAATCAGTTATTGATGGGAAATATGTTGAAGGCCTCAGAATTTCATTAGAAAACGTCATGTCAATAGTAAACGTTAAAAAAGATTTTTTCCATCCCATAGCAGTAAGCCAAGAAATTTTTCTTTATAAGACTGAATATCCCTACCTTCAGGAAATAACCCAAAGGGTACTCAAAGGAATGAAAACTGAAATCTGGCAGGAGGATGTGTTTCATTTTGTAGAATTTGGAACCAAAAATATGTATACCACACCATTGATACAAGTGCTGGTTTTCAATGGGCAATGACTTTGAGTTTAGAAAAGGTTGATGTGGTAATCACACATTTGCTGAAAGTTATGTCCATCATGGGTACACCTGTACAAAGACAGACAATGCTCCATCACATGCCTCTAAGAAAATGAAACAGTTGTTTGCTTCTTATAATATAAAGCTTATTACAGGAATACCACACAATCTTACAAGGCAGGCAGTTATAGAAAGATCAAATTGAACTCTAACGTATGTCAAATAAACAGAAAGGGATGATAGAGGCCTACAGAAATCGATTGCACAATGCTTTTTAACGTTGAATTTTCTAAATACGAATGATACACACACACACAAACAAAAACCAGCTACAGAGAGACATTCAATACTAGAAAAAACTAGAGAATTAAATCACCCAGTATACTTTAAAGATGTACTGAACTCAGAACAGAAGTCAGAACTTAGTCTGGAAAAGGGATTTTCCTTTTGTTTCCACAGGAGAAGAAAAGCTATGGATGTCACAAAAAAAATGATAAAGAACCGCTTTAAACAAGAGACACTTCTTAATGAGAAGAGTTGGAAGTTCATTAAACACCATGGTTGTTCAATCTACACTAAGCTATAAAACTAGCAAATGCTTTTCATTTGATCAGACACAGCTTGCCAAAAGGCAAAAATTTCCTCAAAATTTGGGTTGGGGAAGCATTTTGTTTCTGTCTTTTCAGGAGAATAGAGGTCTCCAGCTAAGGAATCTGAAGACGACTGCACAAAAGAGACATCTGAAGAAAAAGGACAAATCATCCAGTAAAAGTGTTTCAAGATAAAGATAGTTATACCTTTCCTGGTTTACCTGAAGCACAAACCCAGTTATGATAGAAAATAAATTATATACAAGACTTTGGACTCACCACGTTAGAATAGATATGGAGCATTTTCTCTGAATTTGTCAAATGCAATTTGACTAGACATTGTTGATGTATTTATTGTCTGTATAGCTTACACATAGATATTGTAATTCCAGTATATAGTGTTTCTTATATTGGTTATAGCCTTCGTAGACATAAAAGGGAAAATGTAGTGATATTCCATTTGTATTTTAATAAATACAGCTTGCATGAAGACCAGAAGACAAAACAGTCACAGTAATCATCCATTCAGTTCTGGCAGTGGTGGCACACACCTTTAATCCCAGCAGCCACACTTGTTAGTCACAGAGGCCAGGGGTGGTGAGGCTTGGCTTTAATCTCAGCACTGAAGAGTAATATAAGGTGGGATGAGACAGGAACTCGCTCTCCTTCAGTCTGAAGATTTCATAGAGGTAAGAACTCTCTAGAGGTTTGTGTGCTTTGCTTTTCTGATCTTCAGGTTGAACCCCAATATCTGTTTCTGTGGTTTTATTGTTTGTGTTATATATGATGAGTATTTATAACAAAAAGGAGAAAGTTGAGCCAGGTATATTGAAAAATGTAAAATTTGAGAAGAAATGGAGAAGCAGGAAATGGAATAGAGTTAAAGAGTTAAATGCTGTCTTCAAAGAGATAAACAGATTAAGAAACCGAATAAAAGGAATGGTGACCTCAGGGCAAGATCCCCACAGACAAATTGCCAACTCGGGGAAAGGAATTAAAGAAAATCTTAGACCCCAATGTGTTGATGCAAGACATTAATCCCAGAACTCCAAAGGCAGAAGTTGGCTGATCTCTGATTCTAGGCCAGCCTCGTCTACAGAGGAAGTTCCAGGACAGCCAAGCTTAGGCAGTGAATGAGCTCATCAAAAACAGAAAGTTGGTGAAGATGAAGTTAGTTGAAGGGTATATGTTTCAGCCCCAGCAAGCAGCAGAACTGGGAGGTTTCAACCACTTAGTTCTGACTTTAGGGAGAGAAAATAGAGGCTATGGAATGTTCCTCCAGGTCTAAGGAAAGCCGCTGAGGCAAGCACATGTCAGAAGTGTCCCTGAACCTGGAGGCCCAGAGAAGCCATTGTGTGAAGCTGGGAAAGTGAAGCCTGGATTGTTATGGAGACCCCAAGATTTCTGGGTGTCAGAGCCATGGAATACCTGCAAAGGAAAGTTGCAAACAGGGAGTGGTACCCACAAAAGAGAGAGAAATGTATTGCAGTCAGCAAAGCAGGAAGGAGTTGGAAATCTGAAGAGCACTGTGACATCAGACATGAAGATGCAGAACTTGGAGATTTCTCAGCTGGTTTTCAGTCTTGTTTTTCTCCACCATTTCCTCACTATGCTCCCTTCCCCTATATTTTGGGATGATAATGTAAATGCTGTGCCACTGTATGTTGGAAGCATGTGATATGCTTTTTGATTTTGATTTTACAGGGGGATTATAGTTGTCAGATTGCTTTGAGTCTCAGAAGAGACTTTGGATTTTTAAACATTGTGGAAACAGTGACAGACTATGGGGCCTTTTGAGTTTGGACTGAATGTATTTTTGCATAATGATATGGCACAAGATTTTGGGGACCAGGGTGTGGAATGTGGTGGTTTGAGAGAAAATGACCCCCCAAAGTAATGGCTCTATTACTTGTGGGGTTTGTTGGGGTAGGCTTGGCCTTCTTGGAGAAAGTGCGTCACTTGTGGAGGCAGGCTTTCAGGTCTCAGATAGGCTCAAACCACATCCAGTGTATCAGACCAATTTCTATAGCCTGCAACAAGATATAGAACTCTCAACTACCTCTCAAGCACCATGTTCTCCTGCATGTCACTTTGTCCCACCATGATGATAATGGACTGAAACTCAGGACTGTAAGCGAGCCAGCACAATTAAATGTTTTCCTTCATAGGAGTTTCTGTTGGTGTGGTGACTCTTCTCAGCAATGGAAACCCAAATAAGACAGAGGCTCACAGCCAAACCTTAGGTGGAACTCGGGGAATGCCTCCTCAGAAAAGGGGAGGAAGCCAGAGGGGATTGTAGGAGCCACAGGAATACAACCCACAGAATCAACTCATCAGGATTCAAAGGGGTTCACAGAGACTGACGTGACAATCTGGGAGCCTGCATGAGTCTGACTTAGGTCCTCTGTATAAATGTTATGGCTGTGTAGCTTGGTGTTCTTGTGGGACTCCTAACAGTGGGGATGAGGGCAGTCTCTGACTCTTTGGCCTGCTCGTGGGACCCCTTTCCTCCTCCTGGGCTGTCTCCTCCAGCCTTGATAGGAGGGTATGTCTGTAGTCTTACTGTAACTTGATATGCCATGTTTGGTTGATATCCCTGGGAGACCAGCTTGTTTCTGAAAGGGAATAGAGGAAGAGTGGATCTGGGGGAGAGGAGTGGTGGTGGGAATGACTGGGAGGAGAGAAGGGAGGGAAAACTGAAGTCAGGGTCATATATGAGAGAATATTAAATAAATGAATGAATAAACAAACAAATAGATAAAGAAAAAGTTCAGTGGAGACCAGAAGCATTCTCAAATCTTACGAGGATTCGAGATGCCTTGCTTTATTTACACCATATGTTTTCAGCAAGAGGCCTTCCTGTGTTAATGGATTCCTCTCAAAAAGCCACTGAACATGTGCAGAAAGGGTCTCCAGAAGCAGCAATGGACAAGAGTCATCCTCTTCAAATGTGGAAATGCTGTTGCCAGAGAGCCTTTCTCTATGCACAAGCTTATATTTTACTGGCTAACAGAGAATTCTGCAGATTTGAGACAATTCTGGCCATGATCGAGAAAAACTCTGGCAGTCGAGTCTGCACTGCATTTTGATATCATGCCTTAAATATTGTTTTCTTTCTTTTAGTTTTTAGAAATCATTTCAAGGACCACGAAGCAAGTTCTATGTGTCAGCAGGAATCAATCTTGTTGTACATATCCTTCAATTCAAAGCAAATTTAGACATAAAGATTTTAGTGTAAGATATGTGTAAGGGTCAGCTATTTACAAGGGTTTCCTTGAACATCAACTTTTTGTTTTGACTCCCTTTATGCACAAAATACATGTTTCCTGATAAAAATGACAAGGCAATATACTGCTCGGTTGTACTGAGTGTAAAGATATGAATGCAAAACCACAGTGACAAATTACTTCTCAATCGTGGTCTAAAGGTGTATTATTTTCACTTCAAACCTGAAATGCTTTCTAGTTGAGTGCTGTGGATGAGGGACTTCTAAAACCATAATCCGCGTGAAAGTTGAAAGCACAGCAATATATGCAGCTTAATTCCTAAAATGTGATTCTTCACATCCCATGATTACTGCAAGGGAGGTTGGGGTTGGAACGTTTGCAACAAACGTGAGATATGATGATATGGGGTTCCCTCTGTATGCTATGAATATGTTTTATTACCAATGCTTATTAAATAAGTTGTTTCAACCAATGGCTTACTAGAGTCAAGACAGGTGGCAAGTCCTCACAGACATATACAGAGTAAGTAGGCTGAGTAAAAGTGACACCATGTAGCTGCCAAAGAAGAAGGACAACAGCCAGACACCAGCCAGACTTACCAGTAGGCCACAGCTTCATGATGATTCACAGATTAATAGAAACCGATTGATTTGAGATGTAAGAGTTAGATAAAATATGCCTAGGCTATTGGTCAAACAATATTGTCATTAATATACTTTCTGTGTGATTATTTGGATCTGGGAAGCCAGGAAAGGAAAGAGCAGTCTCTCTCTACAATATGGCGTGAACAGCTTTGACAACGCATTACTAATAAACTATGCACTATGAGGTGGAACAATGTGTTTTCAGCCCAAATCCCAATTCACTCCACTCAGATGGTAAAGACTGATATGCCATAGGATAGGTAAAAGTCCTCTTAAGAGGTTGCACTACAGGCTCAAGCTGGTAAGTCAAAAAGGGGGCCGCACCTTTGACAAAGCCTTCTACCCAAAGCCTGGTGATCTTGGTGCCTTAATAAAACAAGTAAGAAGCTCTCAGCTACCTTAGCAAAGAAGGCAGTGATCCCAAATATCTGGTGTATGTTTTTTAAAGAGTCAGTCTATACTTCTCAGTGCTTTACAACAATGAAACTTTATTCATGTTCACACAGAGGTTACTCGACCCAGTTGAAGAACCTTGACATATCCAAAGACATGTCTACATTAGAATTATCCACATATGCGAACAATGAAGACACAAAAGGGGCTGCCAAGTTAAGGACTCTGAATATTGTGAACCGAGAGTTGATAATGCCTAGCACAGTCCAGATTTTATGACACACTGGAAGATTCAGGTACTTCAAATAAAACAAACAACTAAAAAACAACAAGATGCCAGGTCCAGAGCATACAGCCACAGATAAATCATTTTCCTACCTCAAGATAATAAGTTGAAAGCCCACAAAATGCCTAAAAACCTAAGAAAAAGAAATAATGAGTTTGGACAGGAACTATGTTGCAAATTCATTCAACGACAGGGAGTCTGTGGCAGCCCAGCTTTGTATCTCACTTAGGGCCAGAGTGGGGTGCTATCAAGATGTTCAGGTGTCATTGGGTGAAGCAGAGTGTGTAGGCAGAGGTGGTGACATCCGGAGGCAGGACAGCTGTAGTATTCACTCCCCATCAGGACCTGCAGAAAGACATGCAAAGGCAAAGTCAGATCACAAATATGTCACTGCCTGACTCTCCTGTCATCAGGCTGTGTACCAAACAAGCGGTCTTAGACTTTCACTGGGCCCAGTGAACAGAACTGTTCCTACCTGAATTCCTTCTCTCCAGTACTTGTGCCACCATCATTCCAAGCTGTAGGTCCCTTCTGGTCAAGGCCAAGATCTCTGAATAAGATCCTTGCTCTGACAAGAAGCCTGCATCTTTCACCTCTGGCCCCAGAGGTACTGGCACAGTTTACATTCGCCAATCCAGGTAGACCTCTTTGAGAAGCAAGCTCTCCAGCTTCATTGCACATCCCCTGTTCCAGGACATCCACTCAGAGCAGCTTCCCACTCACACAGTGCTCTTCATTGCCCAGTTTTACTCAGAAGCCTTTTTTCCAGCCTCGCTGACTGTGAAATTCTCCTCTGAACTCACAGATTCCTTCCTTGATGGACTTGAGATGTGCTGGCTAAAGTCAGCTTCGGAAGGCATCCTTGTTCCATGTCTACATGGAACGTGTCCTGAGTCCACAGGACCATCTCCCTCCATTCCAGGCCCTTATCCCCTGTGCATATCTTCCCAGGCCTTCTCAGGCTGGCGTGGACTGGGACACCAGTGTGGGCTGGGATTCAATCCACCAGGCCCTATCCCTTCCACTTTGTTTGCGGCCTGCCCTCCAGGAAGAACTTGCTGCCTTTAAGGCCTCCTACTTTTCTTGACTTCAGGGTACTGGGCCTCTGCTGTTGAGCAAAACTCTTGAAAGCGAAGGTGTACTGAGCAGACCCTGGGTACCAGTTCTTAATCAGACTGAAGAGCTCAAGGCTCTGGCCTCCAAGTTGATGAATTAACCAACCCGCTCTGGCTACCAGCATCTCATCAGGAGCCCTCCATTTTCCACACCCTGCCCAGCCCCTGTTCCTCGTTCAAGGAGCCAGATACCTGGTATGCTGGAAGTCTCCTGCCAGGCCGGAGGGGAGTTATGAAGAATCAGGAGTGCCTCTGCAGCATCCAGTACCTTCTGCCTATCCACCTCAGCAGAGAGTGCACCGTGGTTGGAAACATCTGGAAGTTGGGTGTTGACTTCAAGACCCTGGTTGGCGACATCATTGGTCTGGGTGGAGATGACATCATTGGTCTGGTCGGCATTGTCAGGGCGCTGGACACAGATGCAATGGAAGAGACACGAGAGAGTGAATTCTGACAAGACACCTCCCGACCACAGTGGGTCCTTCATTCCTTTCCACCAAACACCCATCTCTGTGAGCGTCTCCTCCTCTCATCCACAAAGCCCATCCCTTCCAAGGACTTTGACCCCACTCGTTTACCATGACAAGTGACGGCACTACAACCGGGATAGTGCAGATGCAGGGCTCCGAGATCATGTTAGAGATCCTAAGAACACGCAGAGAAGCCAGGAGGTTAAACACTCTGGATGACAACTACCATGAACACATACGGAGGGCCGGGGGCTCTGTGAGATCAGGCTGGGGGATTGTGAATGAGTGTGGACACTAGGACAAATGACACTAGTCCACTGGGTCTCGGATGGACCCTCTCCCTACTTGACCTGTTTTCCCTCCAACCTCCTTCCATAGATCCTCCTCGAGGCACTACTTTTTGTGAACCCTCTCCTTCCCAGGTACACTGAAGATGACAAACAGCTGTTCTGATCTGCACAGCACCAGGAAAGATGTGAGTATGGTCCTCTACAGAGACTAGGTCTTTCCTCCACTTTGCCCACTCCCCACCGGTCATGAAGGATAAGCCAAGCTCATCTAGCAGCAGACACATTCTATGCGGGCCAGGAATATTTCCCTGGGCCTCTCTGGCCCTTCTGACTATGCCTCCAGATTTCAGCAGAACCTTCTCTCGTGTCCATTCATTTCAGTGTGGATGGATAGTATCAGCATTTTGTAGGCCACTGCCTGCTGTATGCAATATGCTTGTCCTCTTTAATGCTCCTCTGTAGAATATTTTCCTAGCATGCCCACAGGGAATGAGTAACTTAGAAGGATGTTTTCCCTAGCATGTTGTTCAGGAAATACTAAATCTGGGAGGATCCTGTCTTGTAAGTTAGGCTGAAATGTAGCTCTGTCATTCCTCTAGATCTTTTGATCCCTACCTTCTTCCTTCCTTCCTTCCTTCCTTCCTTCCTTCCTTCTTTCCCTTCTTACATTCCCTTCTTCCTTCCCTTTCATCCTCTCCTCTTGCTCCATGTTTTCCTTCCTCTCCTGTTCCTCCTTCTTGCTGCTCCTACCCCTGCAGCACCAAGCTCTAGTTTGGAGATAGTACCAAAAGCCACAGCACCCTCCACCATCTCTGTTCTACTCACATGTAAGGTATAGTCACCGGCTGACTGGGATTCGATGAGAAAATACTCCTCATTTCAGGATTCAAATTCGCTAGAACATAGTTCGGAGGTACAATTAATATGGGACAGTATAGCAGGAAAGGCACCTGGGAGATGTTCTGCAAAGAAAGACATCCATGTTGAAGATCAGGTCTGAACAGCAAGACTCAAGGGACAGAGATGTATTAAAATGGTGACAGCCATGGACAATGGCTGGGCTCTCAAGACCTTGGTGATGACCATGGAGAACTGCAGGGCTCTCAAGACCTTTGTGACCAGTCACACAGACTCACCTTTTTGGTTATTCCTCTACTGGAGGACACTGAGACCCAAAGAGAAGCTATTTTCCCAAGGTTGCAATGCACCGAAAACTGGTGCTGGAATCTCAGAGTTCAGAACACACTCGAAATTGTCTGGACAGTCACTTCTGGCATGGAGCCTCTCCCTGTAGCAAATTACTTTCCTTACCTGCTGCATAACTGTGTGAGGCAGGGCTTCAGGCTGCTGAACAATACCCTGGTGCCCATCCGGAATAGATCATGCAGAGCTTGACTGAGCCTCCCTTCCCACCATATTCTCTTGAAAGTACCTAACTCCACCCCCTCCCCAATCTGAGGACTTGGGTCGCAATCAGTCTTTTTAATATCCCACCCACAATGTCTCTCCTTTCTGTAAAAATGTGATACTTGGCACAGACAGTATACCTGAACAGGTTAAGGTGTGGGGAAGGAGGGTTTGTACAAAGTCTAGTGACAATTCTGTGGCATTGCTGGTTGACAGAAGCATTTAGGATTACTGCTTCCACCTGAGACCCCCTCCATGGCCAGAGACACTCACCCATTTTTCCTGGTTTGGCGAGAGGCTACTTAACGTTCACATGAGAGTTGTGGTTAGTAGCCACAGCCTTCCTCAGGCCTCAAGTGAGATTCCACTTTCTGTATGTATTCTATGTTCTTCACAGAACTCACGGCAGACAAGGCCCCACTAGAGTCCCTGAAGTAGGGGATCAAAAGAGTCAAGTTAGTCACACATACAGGAGGAGGCCTGACCTCTCCCTTAGAGGTAGTACACTCCTGAGACAGTGTACTTGTACATCTGGAAGAGGCAGAAACCTGTTACACCCCCAGTTTCTTCTGATCTTATGGCAAGGCACGGTCAGAGCAAACTGCAGGTCCTCTGGGACCAAGTTTTACCCCCTCTTTGGTGATCTGGTCCAGCATGAAGTTACTCAGGAGTCCAGTAGAAAACAAAACATTCGTCAAGTTCCATGTTCCATGGCTCTAGAGTCAGGGGAGGTCACCAAATTGGCTGCCGGAATTCCTACCCACCAGTGCACTTACACTACCACCAGATAACTCTGTCTCTGGTGCCTAGACTCTTCCTGTCCTCCATCCTGCTCATGACAGGGACCAATTTTCCCTCCCTTCTTTTTACCATGGTTTTTGTCTTACCCTTCATTTTACCTGGTCACTCAGAATCTCCATCATACAAGTCTCTCTCACACTTCACCTTCTCCTAACAACCTGTTTGCTCAAGCCCCATGGAAGCCTAATCATCACTTTCCCTGCTCATCACCACTCATGGACCCGAACACAGTCACACACACACACATACAGAGACACACACAAATGCACACACATGCACACACACAGACACACACATACACATGCACACACAGACACACACAGACACATGCACACACGCAGACACATGCACACACTTTCCCTGTTCATCGCCACTCATGTCCTCTAATACATTTGAACACACACAGACACAAAAATACATACACATGAACACACACAGACACACACATTCACATGCACACACACAGAGACATGCAGTCACACAGAGACATACACAACCATGTACACGCACACATGCACACACACAGACACACTCACACACATATTAGCACACACATACATGCACAAACACAAACACACAGACCCACTCACACACACAGTCACACACACACTCACAGACACACACACACACACTTGAGGCACAGGCAGGTGCTCCTACATCTTCATCGGCAATCACAACTCTCTGTTGCTTCGTCCTGTGCCCTGCCAAAGACAACTGGCATCCATGATTTAGTTGTCTCCCTAAAGTCCTGACTTTAACTCGTCTTCTGACCACCAGCATGGAAGT